>OU426984.1:30480213-30689208 GCA_911387785.2 Aelia acuminata
CACTTTATAATAGTAAGTGCAGAATCCGGCCAAATTACGGGGGGTGGGGATATCTTAAGGGAGGTTGAACTTGAAGAAAGGTCTTAAAAAAAAAGTGTCTATGAATCTTCGGTAGTTTCTAAACTTCTGGATCTAATAGGACCACCACAGTAGTCGGCGCTTAAGTTGTACTCGAAATATAGTTTTTTAACTAATACACTTTTCAACTATAATCTAATAATTTATTAGATTAATAATTTATTATCTGCTGACTGCTTGGAATGGGCTTAGAGGCCATAATTGTTCATTCACCATTTTCAACCTCCTTTAAACTATATAGGGTTCCTTAATTGGGATTCCTAAGAGAATTAAGTCTTACAGAAGAGGAAAGAATTGGTCGAAACATTGTCTTTAATCAATATACACTATAAGAGTAAATTTACAACAAAAGAAAAGTTGCTAATTAGTGTAGTGAGCGAATAAAAACTAACACTGAATAAAACAGATAACCTATAGATAATATGAATAAAAGATAAACCTAATGGAATATATACCGAAAATAAAGTGTTAATATAATATTTCTCTATTTTAATAGTTCTGTTCTGTTCGTAAATTTTCAACCGAATTAGAAAAAGGAGAAGTTACTCAACTTGACAAGGATGCGGTCTCGTCATGAGAATGGTTTCAATGGAATAAGAACTTTGAAACCATAAAAGATGGTACATACCAGGCCATATTTGCTGCCAAAATATTTTTTCTAAATCAAGAAAAGGGAAGAAAACGCATTGAGAGAACCGCATTAATATGGTCTCTTATGCCCAAACCATATATGGGTGGATTCTGAGGTTTCGAAACTTACTACTAATACTAAACTGAAGTTTCAGGATGGTACAAATTTTGTTTTAATCATGATTAATTTTGGTTTATTTTTATATACTATTACATTTTGAAGTTATTGTTTCATTCCACCTATTCCACAACTCCCTGAGCGAAGCCGGGCCCCACAGCTACTGTTGTCATTATAAGGACTGAAAGTTCTTTAAGCCCTAATGATGGCCTACATAAAATGTCAAAAAGTTACCTAAAAATGTTTAAACATATTTATTACAACATTGTATATTTTCTGAGGCAGAAATTTGGCGGAGGAAACCTTCAATTAGAAAACGTTTTAAGGAAAAAAATACTTTACATTGATGCTCATTTCCTTGTTTGCTTATAAGTTATAACATCCCTTTTACCTTTCTATAACATTGACCTATTCTACGAAACTCACACTTGCGGTTTCCTGTCAAGGGCATATCCGAATCCATTTCCTCTTTGTATTTTTTTAACCACAGAGTTTATTTTATTTTGTTATTCTAAGAAATCGGAACTTGCCATAAATTGGCCTTTTCCTTTATTTTATTTGACTATGACATGAGCAGGAAGAAAATAAAGGGTTCAAGATAAAAACATATATACCGGTAAGATGATAAATATATAAACAAAGGATTAGCATTAAACTTTACGAAGAATTAAACTTTAAGAATTTACGGGCAGACCCTACCAGGCGTTGCTGTGGTTCAGTAGCTATAATGCGTTGAATTAATTATATCCTATTATTTTTAATGCAGTCAAATCGAAATTCACTGATAAAGATAAAAACTTTACACCCAATCTAAAAACCAACGGGATTTAAAATAGAACATCACTCCAAATTTAAAATAGTTTGGTAAAGAATTTAGATGGGTTAAAGTTTTTATTGTTTACATCTTATAGTTGACCATAATAAAAAATATGTTAATAAATGACACATGTAAAAGGAACTAATAAAGAATATAATTGGAACAGGGTTTAATACAATCAAAATAGACAGCAAATAGTACCAAATTAATCTATTGTCGTAATACATATTAATTAAATTCAGAATATAACACATGATGATATGAGATATCGTATCAGGATTTTATACTAATAGGTGCACAATGATTTTGCTACAGAATGAGCCAAATTTCATCGAAATCGGTTGAGCAGTTTCTTAATTTTACCTTAACCTCAACCTCGGAACACGAGATTTTTATATATATAAAGATTGTTAATACTTATAGACCAGTCACACAAAAAAAGTACTGATTTTTAGCACATTTATAACACAGCTAAATCTGGTAGGCTAATTGGTCCATCCTAACATAAATCTGTTAGGCTGTAAGAAAACAATGCTTGGCACGGGAAGAAAATATAAGAACCAGAAATTAAATTAATTCTTATTCATTTACTACTGTATATTTATTAAGTATTATATAAACAAGAATTTTAATTTTGAAGTATCAATAAGTTCTATTTGAAACATTAATTGCCCTCCCCCCTCCCCAGGCGTAACTTTTAAGGTGCCTTTACACTATACGAACCTCACCCTTTATCTTGCGTTTGTTCTGTGATAATGCAAGTATAAGATAAAAAAAAAAAAAAAAAGGTTCTCCCTCGAGCCATTTACACTTAACGTGACGTTAAGCGAACCAATATGGCTGACGCACCCAACGCTAGCTTATGATGAAGAAAAAATCTCCTTTATCAATATATTTTCTTATCCATATATTATATGAAAAATAAAAAAAAAGGAGACGAATTAGAACGGCGCACTAATATCACAAACAACTCCTGTAACTTAGGAAAAGCACATGACTATGACACTAGCGCTACCCCCGAACACAGGCGAACAGATGAAGTTCCTAGAACACCCGAACAGTCGACGTGAAGACTGTTCGAGGGTGGTGTTCGAAGGTACAGTGTTAAGGCACCTTTACCAATCTGCCCTCCAGACGAAATCCTGCAGACGCCTTTTCCATTTTGGCCATCTATACATGAAATGAAATAAACGAAAATTTCATATTTTTCGCTAGAGGAAGGAAAAACAATAATAAACAAATGATGCAACACAGCTTTTGTTTAAATTATAAAAATAGACATACATAAAGAATTAGCTATCAACTAACAGTTAAATAAATTTTTCTTGGAACCCGAGAAATCCAAGAAATATATCTCCACAATTATCTTGCGTTTGCTCTGTGATAATGCAAGTATAAGATAAAAAAAAAAAAAAAAAAAAAAACCTAACCTGTGAAATTCAAAATTCGACAAAAAATGTAACTTCAATTATTTTATAGAGTCGTGGACCATGGAATGAAAAGGAATAAATTACTTCTTCCAAAGTAGTTTCATCGATTTCGTAACAATCAACAAACATCATTGTTTGCAAAGAGAATTGCTTTAGCGATTGCCTGTTGCATAATTTATCAATCAATTACACAATGAACTTGACATATCTTCTTTCCATCTGAATTGTTTTTGTTATTCTTCCATATCCTGGAGGAAGTATGGAAAAGCAGGGCACAGGACATCCTCCGGATGAGCGCATTGGGCCTCAAGGTTTTCCAGAAATGGCCCCGTTCTCGATGTTCTAAAAAGACATCTTCCGGAGTAGTTTATATGTCCGCCGTAACCGCTCTCGTAGGAGCCGGCCAATTCGGCTAATGGCTTAATGTTCTTGTCAACTGGTGTTGCTCCAGTTTTTCTGAGGGGGCTAATTAAGAAGCTAGTTAATTATCTAACGGGGTCAACAATATCCCAGCTGATCTAAATCAGAATTACTATGGTTGAACATAAGTCGTCCATCACAAGTAACCATTTAATTAAAAGATGCACGGCAGTCATTATGGTTTGACCTAAATCTTCGTGAATATAATTAAAACGCAACAAGGCGTACTACCATTAAAACCAATATCATTACGAGATTTATTACTACCATTAATAATAATCCAAGAAATCATTACTGAAATAAAAAAAAAAAATTGTATGCACGATGACATGAGGCAAGTTAATTGATCCAGGTCGCGTGTTTAGAAATTGGTATATACTAATCATGTATAATGCAATGCAGTATCCTCTTTTTTAACATAAAACATCAGACAATTAAGAAAGATAAGTGGATAAAATAAGTTACTTCCGTAGAACGCTCTCGTTCCCCAAATACTTTTAATATTTCACATAAAATGTTATCTCATATATCTAAAAACATAACTTCAGGTTAAATTAAAATAATATGATTTTTGCATTCTGTTTGGATGAATCCACGTTCAATATATATGCGTATTGTTTTTATTAAATCATCAAATGCTTCCGTAAGGCACAGTTCAGGTTGAAAAGAAAAACGGATGTCCAAACGAAAATCACCCTAATTGTTAAGGAAGTTTATTTGGTATCCTGAAGGCAGAATGTGCTGCATACAGATGACAGGGGTCTCAATGGAGCGATCATCCAATCAAAGAGGACGTATTACACCATCGGAATGTGCGACCCATCCGCACAATACACTCACTGCGTTCCGATCATACTGGTCTGGTCCTGCGATATTGGGCAATAGGAATAGAGGTAATAAGCGTTCCTTTCTGCACGACGATATTATCTGGTTCAAATGTCAAAGCAGATGCATATGCGAACAGATTAAAAACAAACATGATTGAAGAGAAATAAAAACCAGTACTAAAATCCATGCAGGGTCTTGCGTTTCTTTTTTGTACACGAAAATAATTTGACCGAAATTTTTAAAAAAAATTTTTAAATATTTAGAAAAATTAAGAGTAACTATTTTAAAGAGACTGCTAAAGGGTGTGCTAGAGAAGATTCTCCCGATCCCATGGATGAGCCACGACTGTTGTAATAGAACAGAAAATCACTTGCCACAGCCGAGCTCGGACTCAGGATCTGGAGCTTAGTAATACTGGATCTTAGTCACTGACAGCCTACCTCGATCCTCCCATAATAAATTATATCATTCAAGAATTAATCCAGTACTATTTTGAGATTAAAAAAAAAAAAATGTAAACATTTAAAAATCTAATTCTGTTACCTCACCTTTCAATTGATCAGTTTTTTTTATATTACCTTTAAAATTTAATATGACTATACCTGTGTGCGCGCGTGTGTGTCTATACGTAAAAATAAACGTATTTATATGCGCGTTCTAAGTTTACATGTAAAGTTTTACAAATGCTTTCCTCCCGGTACCCTTAAAATATTAGAGAGTTGTATGCCATGAATGAAAAGAAGAGGGAAAGGAGAAAATAAAAAATAAATTAATAAGGCATATTGCTATATATTTAGTTTACATCCTCTTTTATAACTTCTTTTTTTTGTTCAAAGTCGTATTTTATTATTATGTTTGTTTTTGTATTCTTTATTTTTATCTCTTTTTTTTTTTTTTTTTTATCGAATCATCATTATTATATACATTAGAATAAGTTTGTATTTTCCCCTCGGTATGATAATTTTTTTTTTTTCCTAAGGCCAAATCAAATTTTCTGAGCTTTCCACGAAACAAAAAACAATATTTCCAAACAAGAATTTTACAGCACTCTAAGGTGTCTTATTACAATCATCTTATGAATGTATCCTTCCACGAAATAGCCAGCGAGTATAGTAAATTCAGCTTGGAAATAGGAAGTACCCCGATACATGAAATCATGTCAGATCAGTCACAACGAGAGCCAACACATCCATTCAGGATAAGCTTAACAAGAAATACAACCTGCTCATGGAAGTACGGTTATCACTTCCCAATAGAGCTGGTCGCTCCGGGAAGTTAGACCATACTCCCTTCAGGGAAGGCCTATTAAATTATTTAATATTCATTATTTCTTATTGTATTTGTAATTAAAATATTAGTGCACTTTGTATATGTTATTCTTCATAAACAATTATTTTGTTTTATTTTTTACTCTTTATAATAAAGGCTTAATTTATTCATTTACAGTGGATTCAGCAGATTTGAAAACCATTTGCCATAGATGGACTTGAAACTTGGACCCAAAGACTTTCTCAATCAGCAATACCTCTCTCCCCTGCTTCCCATTTTGAATAAAAAAAACCATTACGGACAATTTGCTATAATTTCAACAGAGGCTTGACTAATCTTCACGAATCCGTTGTAAAATAGATTTTTAATAATATATGTCCTGGATGTTAAGAATTCTGAGGAATTAAAGGAGACAGAGGATATGACCTAGAACTCGTGTATCCTGACCGCAAATAAAATCAGGAAGCTTAACCGAATCCAAAGTGCGGCGAAAGAAAATCGTTACTATGTTAATTCAATACGACCAAACCAATTTTGTTATTCTCGGTTCGATTTGATTACTTCGAATTCTAAAACTGGAATTCAATGATGTTTTGAGAATTTTCGGCTATCCACGATAGGGGGGAGGGGTGTTCTGACGTGTATTGTGGGCTGACCTTCCTAAACAATACTTCGTTAGTACAATGGCGACCGCACTGCTATTGTTCTCGTAACGAGGAGTGTTAATTTGTGCATGCTTCGCGTTGGAGCAGGCGATTTAATGGAGTCAGTCTTCGATCCAGAGCAATATGCAATAATAGTAAAAAAAAAAAAAAAAAAAATCAATTTTATAAGTTAAACAATAATGAAGTATTGAAGTAGCAACGCGCAAGGAATAGGAGAGCTCAGTAGAAATCTAGGATTTTTTTTCGGTACAGTGCCATTGTTTAACGTGGCATTTTTGGCCGTATGCCTTTAGAGGTAGATAACATTTATCTTAGGGGTCACCTGTGGTGTAGTGGTTAGCATGGCATCTACCATACTAAAGCTCGCGGGTTCGCGTACCGTGGTGGCCCTAGGATTTTTCAAAGGGAGTAAAAAATCCTTGGCTATGCTGTCCCTCGGATAGGACGTAAAATGGAGGCCCGAGCCTGTGCGATGTCAGGTACTCGTTAAAGATCCCTATCCTAATTAAACCTGGATAGGCAAAATTTAGGACTCCCATTGTAGCATCGTCCGATTAGACTTGTAGGCTATTACCGATTACCTAAACAAACAAAACAAAACATTTATCTTAAATCTAATAGTGTTTTCTTGTAAACTTAAGAAGTTTGCCGTTTTTTTTATAATAAGACGCTAAATTTATGAATTTTTTAAGATGCAGAATAATGAAAAAGTGTTTTGAGATGCGGTCACAAACATTTTCTCAATAATAACAAAGACGACCAACCAATCTACCATCATTATATATCGTACCATCAATGCCATACTTCCATAAATTAAAATAATTGATATAACATAGAATTTTTACTTTCAACCATCTGTGAGGAATGTAGTAAGGGAAATTGTTGCGATCGTGAAAAATTTCGGCTTCCGGTTTTCGACGGAAACTCACGGTATAAGGCTCGGGTGTGTTCCCTACACGTTTTTGTTTGTGCAGGGAAGTGGAATTAAATATTTGAGGTAGGTATGCCCGTGATGTTACAGCATTGTTAAATTAAGTAGGCGGGGAGGGGGGGGGGGGGGGCACTTTATTCCATAGATTTTGTTGCATTACAGGTTTTTTACTATTTCCTCAAAAACGGCTCTAACGATTTTTATTAAACTCGTCATTTTTAATGAGATTAATACATCATCAATGTTAGGTGGGTATTATCATCATAAAAATGTTCTAAAAAAAAAAATTTCTTCCTTCAAAACACCTTTGATTTTGTTTATATGGAGAAATTAACTGTCTCTTTTTTTGCCTAGTAATAATAAATGGATAAATATGACATCTTAAAGAACTGGATAATATAACGTTGGAAAGCTGAGAATTTCACAAAGTATCATATTTAAATTATGTAGTCGTATAAGGTATGTATAGAAGAAAAATTGATAATTAATAAGAGCTAGACCGTTCCCTAATTTACATGAAAAAAGAAAACTCCGCGGCAGTTAGGGGCTTCCTTTTCCAGAAGGTTGGTCCAGAAGAATGTCCAGATTACACAGCCATTGTTCCAGGAGTATCTTGCTGCCCCTCCGTGACCCGATTTTCAAGGGCTCTTCTCCAGTGGACCAAACAAGGGGCACTTCACCGGCCGTTCCTAATGGAAACTATCTCAACGTGAAAGGAAACAATTTTGTGAAGGGGAGTTTATGCTGCGATACTAATTTCATTTAGTGCGCATCATGCTGATACAAACAGGAACTTGAATGATGATTCATAATAACGAAACAATGAGGTAATTTTTAGTGAAAAGAGCCAGCCAAGCTCCGTCAAAAAAGATTTCAGAATACTAATTTCTGAGGAAAAAAAATCACATTAATAAATTTTTGCAACTTAAAACTGTTTAAATCTGAAGGAAGATAGAAATAAATGGAACATGGAAATGTAATAAAACTAAAAGGAGTGATCCATCATTTATCTATTTAGTAAATATATTCAGGAATGCAAGGTATCCCCAAACAAAACATACCAACTTTACTGTTTACCGCTCTCCTTTAAGGCGTTTATATCAGAGTTCCGATGATCTCGAAGATCAATTAATGACAAAATTATTGCAAGAAATACTTCCTTAAAGTTGCTATTTAATGAAAGGAAAGACACCAGGAGAATTCATCCTCAAAGATGAATTTTCTAATTTTTATTTGTATTTGACTTTTAAATAGTCAGGATGTGATGTACGGTATACAATTTCTCAGCCACTAACTGCCTCAATTAATTTTTCTTCCATTTTCCACTTCACCTGAGTGGCGCAGGCCGTTACAAATTGCGGCAGGAACATAAAACTCTGCAGCTCACGGTGACACTAAAACTGCGCCACTTCACCCTGCGGCTCAACGTTCGCACCTTTATATTCAACTCTCACGTCACCTCACCTCACATCACGGAGCTCCAACTTACGCCCGGCCTATAGTCTACTTCTTCCTATTGAAGAGGTCTGCTGTTTAAGAATAAATCGGTAAAAAGTTAGAATTTAATTCCTCATAAAAACTGAAACAGCATGAAAAGGCTAAATGTTACAATAATATGACCTCTGGGTACTTACGGAATTGATAGGTTGCAACAAAACCATCAAATTCCTCTCGCATCCAATCCAAAATCGCAATCCTTAATGCTCCTGGAGCATCGTCATTAATAAAATCATACATTAGCACCTTAGTTCCACACGTCATGTAGTTAAAAAATGCAGATATCCACTTTGTTGGTAAACTTGAGGCACATTCATTCCCACTTCATTCTAATAAACTTTTTCTCTATTCAACATAAACCTCCGAAGCGTCTGAAAAAGATTTATCTCTGAACCATCTTATTTAAAACTATTATGCCAGTACTATCAGTGCAGAAACCTGCCTATAAGTCGTTGAAGGTACAAATTTAACTATGTATAACTTTAAAAAAGTGAGGGCACTATGTATTTTTTTTTCATGTAAAAGGGACTTTAAATTGAATAGATATTTCAAATTTTTGCTACTTCAGTTGAATATTGTAGTGACCGTCGCTCAAATCGCGATCTTAACATTCCAAAAGTATCCTTTTACAAACAATCCCAATCTCGTCGTTTAATTTTCACTAAGAAGTGAAAAACTGGAATGATCGAAAAATAAAAGAAAATTTCCGTTTTAAATGACTATCTATGGAGGAGGGGATTGGGGAATCTGACTCATAAGTCAAAGTTAACGCCTGTACCGATGTTCGAAATCGACGTCTTTCTATTTTCGCTAGCTCACTTATATATTGTGGTCTCCGAACATTCCCGATACCTGTCTCGAAAGTTCTAGACCTGTCATAGTATTTGTTTTGAACAATATCTTGCTTTTTTATTTATTTATTTTTTTTCGTAAATAAATATATGGTTTCTATGTTTTGAAAAATAACAAAATATGTATTGCATTTTGCTTATAATGAAACCAAGGTGCTCTCCGGGCTTTGATGTTCATAATATCATAAGTTCCAAATAAATAGTTAATTATTTTTTTTAATAATCTATAATTTAATTTTAAAATATTTTTCATTATCATTTCTATACGAATTTATCCCATAGGAGTAACGTGTTGAGAATCGTTACACCAGGGGTATGCATGTATGTTTGCCAATGGTCAAGAAATCGATAGCGTATGGAGCGTTGTGTGTACACACCAGCTGTGCTCGATTATTAATGTCGTACTCATAAAATATTGCCAGTAATCATGCGATGAGATGGAAGGCTTTGGAGTTTAATAATTTACATATTTATTTAGATTTAGCATTAGTATTCAACTTTGAGCAGAAATAATTCAAAAATATTAATTATTCAAGAATAGTGAAACTAAGGATTGTATTCGTGCGCAAAGTTAAAAACAAAAATTTTCACGCACGTTTTTCGTCTAAGAAATAAATGGACAAATTTTGTCTCGTGTCAGAATAACTGTCATAAGCGCCAGGAATATCATAGTCATTCTTATTAGATTTTCTGGAATTATTAATCTTTATGATTTTTTAATTTAAAAATAAAATAAAAATAAAGTCAATGGCATGATAGGCACACCAATAAAACAAATAATTTTAGAAATTGAGTTCTTCAACAATTAACTCTGTATTAATGGTATATAATTCTTCTAGCGCCCAAACTTTGATATAATTAAAAAAAATAATTTAACTATAATAGGGGAAGTTAGGACCACTGGTACTAACTAGCTAGCAATGCGACATCGATGTCAATGTTTATGAAACATCGATGCTACGCAGCCGATGTTTTCCGAGCATCGATGTTTGTGGGCCGATGTTAGTATCGATGTTTTGAATAGTTGACTTACTTTATTTTTTTTTTTTATCAACAATAACAAAGCTGATTTTAACCTCGATGTTTTAGAAAAAAAAAACAAGTATGTTTTAACATCCATGTTTTAAAAATAACAAAGCTGTTTTCAGCATTGATGTTTTTGACGAAACAGTTCTTTCTACCCTTTTTGTTTCTGTAAAATTTTCAACTTCAAATAAGTTAATAAAATATGGAAACGCAAAACCATAGTATCATAATTGAATAACTTATTAAATGCAGCTGCTCGCAAAATCTTTTAAACTATTCACCAGAAATACGATTCTCTGTATATACTGTGGAAACGACATCAATGTATGAATATGTTTTGAATGCTGAATATGTTGAGTCTTTAATACATGAAATGTAAAACCAACTGTGTCGAAAACATCGATTTCTTTATACATTAATTACGAAAAATAAACATGCTTTACACTTCAACATCGATTTAAATACGTTTGGGCACTAATATGTTAATGTTTAAAGAATGTATGAATTTTAAAAAATCGGGTTCTTGAACATCGATGTTTTGTGGTCGCGGTTTGATCGACATCGATGTTTTGCCTTCGATGTCGCATCTTTAGTCCTAACCGTAACTCAAAATTAGCCCACTACCCGCATTAAAACGACCAACTCTCAATATAAGTAAATTGAGCATTACCCGAACGGAACTATTAATACTATTGCGATTATATTATGGCATTGTAGGTTTTCAAAGGTATGCATAACTCGAAATAGATATATTTAGAATTGTTACCATCTTCTTGCCGACTTGCGATATAATGGTTATTGTAGATGTTACTTTTGGATCATTTGATTCAATGAAACTAAAAATGTTCATGTTATTTTTAGGTAAAGCTGATCCTACAATCTTTATTCGTTTCTATGGATTTTCCAGGATTAAGACGGAAAGTAAGAAAAAATGCTTCCGTTTCATTCAGGAACACGGACTTCTCCCTTACGCCGAAGAATGTTCAAACAGACATCAAATGTGTATTATATTCAATACCTGTATTCCATAAGGCTGGCTGTAGGAAAACTGTAATGCATAAGTAATGGGGCATGGTTTGAGGGCTACATGTTAAATTATAGTTCACTGGTGTTTGGTCAAAAGGGGTTAAGTCGTTGAATGTGAAGCTTAAACAACGATTTACAAAGCTATTGAAAATAATTATTTCTGATTGTATTTATTTATTCTAGAATAATAAATGAAACTATATTCTTTCAACAGGGAGTGTAATAAATTAAGAATTACGAATACAATATAGTCAATTATGAATTTCAAGAAGACGAAACAAAAAGCATTTTTTATGACCTAAGCCCTTTTGCCCAAACATGAATGAGTTTTGATTTTGTAGAAAATATAGTTTTATTTTAAAACTATTGAATCATTTTTTTGTTTTGTTTAACTGTTTCTAGAAAAACCACTGGTTAGTAACAAGTAGTCATAAAACAAACAAGAACCAATCAATATAATAGATTTATTAGTGCCTTGGTATTAGAATCCATAATTCAATGCATCAATAGCTAACGGTCAATATTAAAAAGAAAAAAATATATGGCACAACCCAGTTTAAAATAGGTTTATAACGCTCGCCTGCAGTATATTAGCAATTAGGATTCAGTAATAGCGAGGCCGTAAAAATAAAATAAAAGTGTAAAATATTTCTAACGGTAGATACAAGACGGTCACGGCCATTCTGCTAACATAGCAAGGAGCCAAACGGTGAGGAAAAACCTGAAGCAATTGCTCCACAAACCGTTCCTTTCCAACTGCAGAAAAAACCAGCCCCGGACCGCTAGCCCTCCGTCGGCTGTCGATAAAGGGATTTAGCCGGTATCTTAGCCGGACCTCGGCATGGCTGAGATGGAAAAGGCTGAGTCAACCGAAAGAGAAGAAGGATGAGGAAAAAATTTCCGAAATTTACTCAATTTCTTATAATCGCTTCCTTACAATTTTTTTTTATTAAGGTGTAAGTTAAAAAAAAAAATGCCTTAAAAACAAAACCCTTCACAAAGAGACAGAACTATTATGGGCACTTGAAGGTAATACGGGCATCCTTAATATTTAAAAAATATGCACTAACATAATAGTAAAAACTCCCTCAACTCAAAGCAAAAGATTACAAGGTGTCTGGGAGCACTCACTGGTCACGACCTCAGTTGCAATTAGTGAATTGTCATGTGTTTGATGTTTATGCAGGAACAAAAATAATGAAATGAACCATTTATGCTGATTTTACAACCATTGGTATTAACGCATGATCTTAGTAATACAGTTTGGTTTACAGTTATTAATCATACATATTAATAGAATTAAATCTGCATAATCTTTAAACTATTTGTAGTGAAATGTATCCCCTTTTTCGGACTAATATATCAAGACCCTTAAAATGGAATTTTTCTGTTATTACAGATTCATCACGACTGTTTGTTGCCGAGATAAGCGCGGAGGGAAACCTTTGGCCCACAAATCTTTATTTTTCCCGAGAAAAATGTGTTTTCATTTTGTAAACACAAATTTTACTCTTATTATAAACTATATATTACATAATTAAATATTATAAATGTCATATATTATTCTAGCATTCCCCGTCGCGGCTTTGCCCGCGAGCCTTTAAAATCAATTCTGTGATCATTATCTCGGTATTGATTGAATATTATATGTTATATATTAACAACATAACAGGAATCGGAGCTTCCGGTAGGTTTAAACCCCTTAGGGGTTACATTTTTGAGATTCCTTTCTTAGGGGTTGCCTGAAATCTAAATTCCGAACTTCAAGTTTCTATCATTAGTAGTTTTTGGTCTGCATTGATTTTATCAGCCAGGAAAAAGCCTCTTATATATATGGAGAAGAGATCGAAATAAACACGCACCGTCCCCAATCATGGGAATCACAGTGTGCATAATTTGATTACCACTAATATTTAAATAATCAGTAGCCATTTTTTATGTGAATGTCTATTTTAATTATATTGTAACGTTAAATCGATATTAAAATAAAAAACATATGGTTTAAAATCTCAAAAATAGATTTTCGTTAGAGTTAAACGACAATTTCGCCATTTAAGCCCCTTAGGGGTTACATTTTTGAAATTCCTTTCTCAGTGGTTACCTACATCGCGTTTAAAATATAAATTCCGAACTTCAAGTTTATATCATTGGTAGTTTGTTGTTCGTTCATTCTGTCAGTCAGGACAAAGCCTCTTAAATATATAGAGATAATTTATCATAATTTTTCTCTTTCAGCACAAACACCTTCCTCAGAAAAACATTTTTTCATTTTGTAGACACAAATTTTACTTTTATTATAAACTAATTGTATATCCCGGTTTCACCCGGGAAATTTCATTTTTCTAATAGCGTGAAAGCGAATTCATAACGATTTTTCTAACAATAAAGAATATGCTCCAGAGATTGGCTGATGTTATGCAATTTTAATACAGACAGGTGTTCGCACCTGGTATGAAATAACCACAGAGCGAAATTTGGAGAATTTAGGACAAACGGTATGGATTTCTATAATGAAATCCATTTTATATTTGCATAACAAACAGAATTCTATAAAGAAAGAATTTCATCTTTATTTACATAGAGTATGTGTTACATAACTAAATATTATATAATTATATATAATTTATCATAAATTTTCTCTTTCCAGCACAAAAACCTTGTTTTACACCACACAAATTAATTTTGTAATGTTTTCTATCACGCACCAGCTGAAAAAATATTTCTTCCCTTTCTTAAAAGCAAAATTCCGTGGAAACTTGGAAGAGAGAGAATTCACCGTGATAGGCTTCTGGTTCCGGTCTCGCGGATCAATTCCGAGCCCAACGAATTTCTTCCTAGAAGACCTAGGGGTCGCTATAGGTGATAAAGGGATTTTGAGCACAATACTTGACTCCTTGGGCATTATCCTGTATGGCAACTAACTTTTGTGATGGAATTTATATTATTTTTTCTTAAATCTTAAAATGATTCAAAAAATTTTAATGCATACACTAATGACAGTAGGGATAAGTTAAAAAAGAAAGAAAGAAAACGAAAAGGAGAGAAAAAATGGAACAACAAAGGAAATTTAATGTCCAAATGGATTGATGAAGTATGCTGTGTTACTGGCAACCCTATGAAGTATGGCAGCATCAAGGGGAGAGAGCTGCCATCCCCTCCCCCGTGCAAATAGTACTTATCGAACTGTATTTGCTGGGCAGGAAGCATCTCCATAAAGTTTTTTTTCTGCAATAACAAAAAATCTGGTGCGTGTGCGCACCACACAACTTTCACATACCAACTTACTTAGATTAGACATTAATGTGTCTTGTTAATTGCCACTTCTCAAAGTTATACATTTTTCCACATTCATTTCTTATTTTTGTTTTCATTTGCTCAAAAAAAAACAAAAAAAAAAACACTAATTTCTTTTATTATTAAATAAAAGTTTTTACTTGTGATAATTCGGCAATGCAAGCATAATACTCCAAGTCGTCTGATTTTATAATTCTCTATGTACTTATTGAATATTTCATTTAGTTCCAACGAAACAAATAATTTTCATTAAATGAACAGAACATCTTTAATTATAACGCATTGGTTTGTCATTAGAGGCGTACGGCGCATGCGTGAGCTCAAGGTGTTTTATGAGTTGACGGAATATCTTTCTTTTTTTCTCCTGTACTTGTTTACTTGATTTTTTTCATATATCATATTTAGCCATTTCTTATTTTTAGGCGTGATGAGAGACAGTTAATTTCTCAATATAAACTAAAACAAAGGTACTTTATAGGAAAACAAAAAAGGCCCCTTCCGAAAATTTGAATAGTGATAAAACTTACCTGATATTATTGAACACATTATTTTCATTAAACATGACGAATTTGATCAAAATCATTAAAGCCGTTTTTGAGATAATCGAAAAAATCGTAAAAGTTGGAAAAAAAGTTATGAAATAAAGTGCCCCCTCCGTTTGATCGATTTTGATGAAATGTTGGCTGTTGCATCGTGGGCATACAAATACGTCAAATACCCATTTTGATCAAAATCTTTAAAAATGATACATAATTTATTAAGTAAAGTCCCCCCTCCGGTTGATCAATTTGATGAAATTTTTAGTCATATCTCGGGCATATTAATATTTATTTATTTATTATTATACATCCTCCCTTGTCTTTGAGGCAATACGGATTTTGCAGCAATAAGATGTTTCGCATACGCAAAACACCTCACTGCCGCATGTTAACAATTACATACAATTTAGACTTTTTTCTGCGGAAAGAAGTTTTCTGTTCTCATTCTTCCGTTCTCATTTTTCCTTCCACACTTCTTATTTAGTCCGGTGGTCTTCCTGGGACTGCTTCAGTTCTTCTTCCCAAGGCAAAGTGGGAGCGACCGACTATATCCTTCCACCCGTACACAAAAGATTTGAAGTACGGGTAGTTCTCCTCAGTCATCAGCTGAGGAAGATCGTACTCCGTCAGAACATAGAGCCCTGTCTCCCTCAGCAATTGTGCTCTCAGTGGGCATATTAATACATCAAATACTTAGTTTGATCAAAATCGTTAGAGCCGTTTTTGAGAAAATCGAAAAAAACGTAAACATTTATTAAATAACCCCCACCCTTTGTCCAATTTTGATAAAATTTTTGCTGTCACATCGCGGGCATATACATGCACTAAATACCCAATTTCAGGTTCGCACGGTTAATAGTTTTTGAGCTAGTCTGTTCACATAGACACACAGACACTCAGACACACACACACACACACACACACACACACACACATAGACCATTTCGCGGGACTTGGTTATTTCGACTCAGGGGACCCCAAAACGTGTATTTCTGTTGATAACCGGAAGTCGAAATTTTTCACGATATTTCATATATAAGTAAGTGAAAGTAAAAATTATAGCTGAAAATTGATAGAAAAGGTTCAATAATCGATTTAAAATTTACTCAAATTATATATAATCGATCAATTTCATTTCAAAACTTTTTGAATTTATCCACTCAAAAATCTCTTCAGATTCGTCGAGTATATAGAATAAATTTTCCCCAGATATCGCTAGTGCACAGATCAAAGAGCATTTGTCCCAAAGTGGGATAAAGTAACCTTAACTAAGGCTATCAACAAGGGACTTGAAGGTGACTAGGGACCCCATAGATTGCAATTAGGAAACTATTAATTAATCCTTTGAGCTTATCTCCAGCTCGGCAGGCAGCCCCCAGTAAGCCAGGGGAAGACAACTGCGGATAAGAGGAACAGATGCTATGAATAGTTAAGTAGTCGATGGGTTCCTAGAGACAAATGAAATTTTTAATAGAAAACATAATAAACTAGATGAATAAATTTATTTCATGTTGTGACGTGAAACGAAACCAAATGATTTTGGTTTGATAGATTGAAAAAGTCAAGACATTTTGTTGGAACAGTTACGAACTGTTCTAGAATCATCTAAGCTTTTCGAGAACCCTCCAGAATGTTGTATTTCAGCATATATATATATATAAAACGAGCAATGGCACGAGTCTTGACCTAGTCCTGCACTGAAGATAGAATTATTAGTGATCTTAAGTGAATCAAGGTTACATTAGTGTTTCTGTGTCGTTATAAGTTAGTTTTTATTGTTTTTCTGTTATTGTGAATTATTATTTTAGTCTAATAAAAATTATTTAAACCCACAATTGTTAGTTTTTTGTTTTTCATGACAAATTTAAAGTGTAATGAACTGCGAAAAAGAGAGTTTTATAGGTAGCCTATATAAGACATGGGGTCTAAGAGACATTTTTCAGAGTAAACCAAAGTTTAAGTTTGAATAAATATTTTTAAGGGGATTTGAAAGATTCTTTTTATTTTTCATTATTCTAAGATCTCAATGAGGTCTTTGAATTTCAATATAAATTCAAAGTTTTCTTCGTTTACTTCAAGTTTTAGTTTTCTTTCCCTGGTTTTATAGTAGGGCAAAAAGTTTTATTATAAATAAATATTATCATGAATAGGTTTTGATTGGGAGGAGGGGGAGCGAATGATTATTATTTTTTCACCGGATTATCCCATGCCAACGAATTTTGACACACTGATTTTTAACACAATTAGGTATCTAAACTGATCACTGTCATGGGCCGGGACAGTCGTGAGCGCGAACCGCTTTAGCGACAGGAGTTCGAATTCGACATGTGCGTATTGTCGTGGGGGGAGAGCCCACGGTATTAATCTAAAACTTCCCACTGTGGTGATCCCCACATATAATTATTAGGTCATGTATTATATAAATATTATGTATATTAATTATTATTATATTATCTTATATGAGGGCTAGTATATAAATATTCTGTAACTAGATATTAATGAGAGTGACTATATATTATTGTAAATTAGGTGCCCAAATAGTATGTTAGCTATATAAATATGTTAACTAATAACATAGGGCCAAACTTTGTACCTTAAAGCCTCCTTATCGCCCTACCTAGCTCTGAGAAGGCCCCACTCACAGAACAGAGTCTCTAGCAGAATTTGCTTCCAGTTAGACGTATTGCTGTTGGCCCCCCACTCCTTTGCCCAGTCTTGTATTTTAATAGTAATTAGATATATTTGTCTATATGTATATATGTATATATTGTTCACCAATTATAATTTCTTCCACTCCGTAATTCTGTCTATTTTTTGCATGACCCTATTATTAAAGATAATTAAGATCCACGGACCTTAACGACCTTAACGGACCTCATTACTAACCCACATTATAATTTAATTAAACCACGGACACAGCACCACAATTATTAGTTCCATCTCTAAAGTAACCACTCACAAGCCAAAAATGGCCAGTAAGGGGTCAGGAACAAAAAAAAATCAATCATTAAATCCACTTCGATCTCTTTACGACTCAAAACAATGGCAAATTTACTAACGTGTTTGGGTCCTTTCTAAATTAAGGCTGCCAATTACTTTTTACAATCAAATGATTACTTTAAACAGTTAATCACTCTTTTTTTAAAAATAAATTATTAAAATTTGCTGATTGTCGAAGTTGTTGACAGGCGCAAATCCAAATATGAAGACAAAAAAAAAAAAAAAAATAAATAAATTAAACCAGATGGCAACTAAAAACTCTATTAAGGAGGTTATGCCCTGTGTAAAATGGATACAGAGATGAATTTAATTGAATTAATTTAAGGGGTCGGAGCAAAATAGTGCCAAGCAACATTTTTAACAAAAATAAACTGTAACTGCAGTCAGCTGTATATTAGGTATATAGGACTATATGTCTAAGATGGAAATGCCACCTAAATATAGAGGCTCTATATAGTCATATATAGAGGTGGCATATCGATGATAGACATATAGTCCTACGAACCTAATATACAGCAGACTGCTGCTACAGTTTATTTTTGTTAAAAATGTTGCTTGGCACTATTTTACACCGACCCCTTCAATTTTGTTGTGTAAAGAAGACCAAAGTGTATCACATTTTTTCAAGATAAAGGTGTCTTACCTATATTTAAAAACTGTCTACATTTAAAATCTAGGGTACAATATGAAATTGTACTTTAAACAAAAAAAAATGGGTGTGCAATATGAGAAGTTGCAGAACTTCAAATCTTAAATACATGGTTTGAACACCTGACTTATTTTGTACTTATATATACACTGACTTAAGTTTGCAGGCCCTATTACTGGAGCCAACACAAAAGCAATTGAATCTCACAGGGCGAAAGCTAAAATGAGATATAGAAAAGATTGAGACACAAGGAGAGATCTCTTAGATTATTTGAGTGAGTTTTTATGGGGACAGAGTGACAAAATTTGATCAAATATTTGAAGACACGGCGGCTGCTTTTTTCCAGTTTAGCTTCATATTTTTTTATTTTCACTGTTTTTTTTATTGATTTAAAATAAATATTTCATGAACCTGTATCCTTGGTTACCTGGTCGTATGGTAATTAAAGCGATTACTTTTAAAGTAATCGTTTGTTGATAAAAAGTAACTGTCAGACTTAATGTAGAAAAGAACTCCGTATTCAGCATTTAACTCGATTTTTTCAACATTTCAATTAAACCTTTTGTATTCTAGGATCTATGCTATATGATTCGCCACAAACGGTTCAATTAGTCTAAGAAGCCCGCCAGTTAATAAACAATGTTAGTATAAAATGCAGATCAGTAAACTTTAAATTTATCCTCCCAAAAATGTCACGTCTCGGAGATTGAGCGGTGGATGAGACATTCGGTTCAAACACCCTGAGGTTGACGAACCCAGGCAAGTATGAGGTGTTCGGATGCAGCCAGCCTCGAAAAGGTCATGACGGAACAATTGTACAAGCATAATGGATCACCATTGTAACCCTTTTTGCACACCGCTGCGTTATCCGATTGTATTATGATTTTTTTTTTTTTTTTTTTTTTTTTTTTTTATCATTGCCACGTATTCGTGATTGTAGTTCTCCTAACAAGCTTAAAGAAGGGGGTTTGAATTATATTGATCTGATCGAACAGAGGAATATGAATAATGATGCATAAGAAACGTTAAAAACATCTATGTTAATACGGTATTCATTTTCGGCTAAGACCTAACAGTCTTGAGTCCATTTTTATCGATTTCGATATAAGGGTCGATCTTTATTAAATCGAAGAAGCAAAATCCATTAAAACTATTAAAATAATCAATTATGAAAGAATTCACGAAGTTATGAATATATCATTCTGCGTTTACTAATTAATACAAGTTAATATAATCCACATTGCAAAAACTAGCTTCAGTCGTCTAGCTATCTAAGAGGCGAGCTATGACTTACATAAGCCATAAAGGAAACTTCATCATTTTAGACGTTTCTTCCAACGAAGTTCTTATATAGATCTATCTAAGAACAGTGATGAATCTGACCAAATCGGAAAATTTTACAACTTCAAAATTATCCGATTCAATCTTATCAACCATTAATTTAATATTTTTCAAACTCGCAGCTCCAAGAAAAGCATCATACAAATAGGTCAACAAACGTTCTGTGCAATCAAGGCTGAGCTACTAATTAATCTTAAATTATTTAAATACATTAAGCGATCATTTTTATGTGATCATGAAATGATTAACCTCATTTAATTATTCAATATAATCTTAAATATCAATAAACTAGGCAATCCAGAGATTAAAGATTTAACAACTCACCATAACAAAGCATGCAAAATATAACTAAGGCGACTTACCTGAAAAAAAAGAAGAAAAGTTAAAACATAAGAATGACTAATAACAATTGATATTTATTGCTAAATTATTTTAATTATACCAAACACAAGAAAAAGATATTTTCTTTTTCAATAATTATTCCATAAATTTGACATTTATTTCTCTAGTTATTTATTTAATTTATAATAGAAAATTAATATTAATTCACTAACTAACAATATAGACAGAATGATTCTGATAACATCCATTTTATTTTATTTTTAGCACACGTAAATCATAATCAGAAGATTATCGTAAAATATTCAAAGAAATTCAAATAAAATACAGTTAAAATTTATTTTATACAAATAAAACTTTATAAGTATATACAACAAAAATAAAAACAATTTTAAAAAACCTAGATAAAAAAAACGATTTTTCAGGAGAACCAATTACAGTTTTTTCTTTTCTACTTTCCGTTGCCTGAATTATTCAATTGTTCAAATGATTCGCTATCTAGTATCACGATCTGCAGATGGTCTTATACGAGGTTATAGAGGTACTTTGAAGACGATTACTAAAAAAATACTGGAATAACTCAAAGACATCTTTTTTTTTTTTTTTTTTTTTTGATAAACTTTTCTGGATCAGCAAGACAGACGCGATTTTATAATATATACATATATATATATATATATATATATATACATATGTGTGCTTTATATATATATGTGTACTGCAATAGGTCAAGAAACAGTTATTTAATGTATGCAAATTAAAGCTTTGCCATTTTAAAAATAGGAACTACCTAGGTTTAAAACATTTAGGATCTTTCGTTTTACCGAAATTATAAAATAAAAAATCGAGGAGAGTTAAATCACATAGAAGAAAAAAAACCTAGTTACAGAGTCATAAATAATCGTACAGCCCCGCTTCGAATGAATTATAAGAATTAATAAATTTAAAATCCTTGTGAATGAAACGAAAGAAATATATCTTCCTCCTTTATTCTAGGAAATATATGGCCATATCTTTACATTAATATACATCCATGTTATAAATTCTTCATATCAGTCAGTTATCACAACTGTACCGTATCATGAAGGCATTCATTCGTTCATAGAGTTTGGCGAATACATTACTCAAAACTTTTTGAAGGTTTGCTTTTCTCAGTTTTTTTTTTTTTAAACAACCGGAATGATGTTTTATAGGACGAAATGCGGAGGAAAGCTCCAGGAAGAAGATAAGGACTTGAAAAGGGGGGAAAGTTAAAGCAACGTCAGCTTTTAGATAACGTCTACGTTGAAAAGCCTCGGGTACCTCTCTGACCCTCCAACCTGCAATTCGTAGACCATTTATATATATATTTATATATATATATATATATATATATATATATATATGCAGAATTTTTATTTATTTGTTTCTGTCAAAAAAAACTATTTTAAAAAATGAATACTAAAAAAATAAGAGCAAATTTTTAAAGATAATCGTTCTTTCATCCCAGTGATAATTGATTAAGTCGAATGTAAAAAAGTAAAAATGGGTAGCTAAAGAGGAGTCCTTACTCCATAGTATCGATACTTCATTTTTATTAACTATACTTGAGTTTTGGGAACGAAGTTCCGAACCAAATGGCTATGGGCGATTTCAATGGACCAAATAATCCTGCTTTTAATCAAACACCTTAAGGTGCCTTTACACTCTACGAACTATACCCTCGAACAGCCTTCACGAAGGTTGTTCGGGTGTTTTAGGTACTTCATCTGTTCGCCTGTGTTCGGGGTTAGCGCTAGTGTCACTTGATTTGGGTTTTTCCCAAGTGACAGGAGTTGTTTGTGATACTAGTGCTACATTGTAATTTGTCTGTCCTGTAATCTTATTTTTTTATTTTCAGATAATATAAAATATATTGATAATGGAGATTTTTTCTTCATCAGAAGCTAGCGTCGGGTGCGTCAGCCATATTTGTTCGCTTAACCTCACGTCATGTATAAATGGCTGTTTGTGGAACGCCGGTACGGCAAGGTTCGGGGGAGAAACTGTTCGAGGATGAGATTCGTAGAGTGTAAAGGCACCTTTAACCGTGTAAATAGGTTTATTTCGTCTCCGTTGTAATCTCCCCTGGCGGTCAAACAACGAAGCAACGTTTGGTTCATGTAAACAGGCTTTTACTATGTTCAGACATATATTGTTTGAATGAGTCATCAGTAGTTATACGATTAATTTTTAACGTATTTATAAAAATAATAATAAAATAGGTAAGCATCGTTACTATATTCTACCGTAGTACACACATATTATGTAAAAAAATAGTAGTTTGAAAAAAAAGAAGAAAAATGATTATACTTTTCCACTAATGGTAGCCTGAGTAATTGAAATAAAAACTATACGTTAATCGCCATGTCAGTCATATGTGTCTGACGCTAAGAAGTTCTACATGAGCCATGTCAGACATATATGTCTGACGTACGCGATTTGGTAGAAGGCCACGTCAATCACAGATGTCCGACGCAAATTTTTAACTGAATTATCTAATAAAGTTACCATGGCCCACGTGAATTTTTTTCTGATATTATCGTGGCGATTAACGTGTTAAAATAAAATGAACAGCACAAGTTCATTCCCAATTTAGATTTTGAGTATTTTAGAGGTAAGCATGTCAGTAGATAATTGAAGATAACATGTAATTAACGTTTTAATTGTGGGGTCACTTGTGGTGTAGTGGTTACCATGGCAACCTACTAAAGGTCGCAGGGGCGCGTCCCGCAGCGGCCCTAGGGAGTAAAAAATCCTTAGCTATGCCCTCTCTCGGATATGGCGTAAAATGGAGGTCCCGAGCCTGTATGAAGTCATGTACTCGTTAAAGATCCCTATCCTAATTATATCTGGATAGGCAAATTAGGACTCCAACAGTAGCATCGTCCGATTAGCCTTAGTAGCATAAATGGACATTAAACAAACAAACAAATGTTTGAATTGTATAAAATATTAATATAACAAATTGCGTCTCATTGCTCGTAGCATTCATTCATTCTTTTCTTTTTGAGAAATAAAGGAACTGCATCGTCATCGTTTGAAGAGCTTAAAAGGTGTTATGCTGCGTCAGATGCTTCAAGGGATAAAAATTAAAAAAATGTAAAGTAAAAGTTTGCTAAATAAAAAAATGCACATCAAACCCGAAATCGGATGTTGATTAGCAATCTTTTATAATTATTCGATAGTCATTAACTTCTTCCGAATTTCATCACTTTTCGTCACTCAATAAATTTAGATTTTTAAATTAACTCGAAGACTTTTATTTATTTTTTAATGTAGACTTATATAATAAAAATATATGCTGTATATCTGATTATATCTGCTTTTAACTTGACAGGATGAGTAAATCCAATTACAACATTGTTCAAGAAAGCGCTTTTAATAATACTTTTCTAAGAAAAATTCTTAAATCATTAATGAGAAGTAAATATAAAACATAGCAGTTCAATAAAGCATACAAACAAAATAAAAAGGTCGGAGTTTTCCAAAGAGAAATATATTAAAGTTATTTTATACAAAATATTGGAGCATTAAAATATCAGATGCACCAACTTATTATTTTTTTTCGTATTTTGAGCTGAAATAAATTGTAAAAGTTTTTAATTAGCTTCTATGGAAAATCCATTAAAGTTCCATGAAACATTTATTTTATTTTAGAAAATGTAAAAGTAGAAATGCAAAACCAAGTGATGAATCATTACTTTTTTGTGGCTTTCTATTATATTAATCGGCCTAATCTGCTAGATATTATTTTGTTTTAAGGTTTCTAAGATTTTCCACGATTTATTATACATCCATATTAATAATTTAATTCCAAAAAATGTTTATTACTACATTTCCATTGTTTAATTGCCCTTATCTGTCATAGTACAATTCTTTTAACAATTTCCAATGCAAGACGTTGCATTACAAAAGAAAAGATACTATATTATATTAACATACTATAATAAGGTGTATGACGAAAATGAAAAAAAGTTTAGTAGCATCCCAGGCTTTGTACCTACATTCAATCTGTAATTTTAATTATATGGCCTAGGTATCTGTTGAGACACTTGGATCCGAATGTATTCATCATCGCCAAACGTTTCTCTATTTTTTATTTATCGAAGTAACCGCCAAAGTTACAGAAAATAACAGGTTATTTTTAAATGCTATCAAAAATCAGCAGGAACAGTTTGAGGTCACCGAAATTCACTAGAAAATTATGCTCAATTTCTTAACCTAATTGGCAACGCAATGATGAGATCGGTGACTAATATATTCAGGTTAATACATTGGAAGACCATAAATATAGTTATTATCTCTTCAACGAAATTTCTAAATAGAAATCTACCGAACGGAAACATTTTAACAAATTATATAATTTAGAAAAGTTTAATAAAGGTGCTGCTTTTATGAAAGCAAGTTTTGACAACCTGCTTTTATCGTAGAGGACAAAAGAGTAATTCAAGTCTCAAACGAAAGATTACCTAAAGTCCAGTCATAAATTGTATTGTAAATGAAATCATATTTGTTTGATAGGGCTTAGGGGTGTAAAACCCTTGGGTCATCAACAACTATCACATTTTTTACACGGGGATTACATTTTTAATAGACTTGAAAGTTAAGCAAAAAAATAACAATAAATAAAAAATTTAAATAAAAAAATAAGATATGAAACATTCGAAATATATTATATAAACATAAAATAATTATAGCTGACCATCAAAGGTGTGAATGCGTGAGCGCCTTATGTCCGATTCTTAAACCAACTTCAATCAGGGGGAGCGAAAGTTGTGACGAAATTCTAGATCGCTTTGTTATATGTAGAATCATTAGTGTGTTCGGAATCAGAAGATCTCGATAATTAATGATTAAAAAAAGTATTTGACGAGAATAAGGATAAACCATGGTGCACTGCGAAATTCTTAAATATAATGGCTCTGGCCAGGGCCGCGAACTGCGGAACATGCCATTGTCCCGAAGATCCAAGGCACATTGCTTTTCACTGTAGGAGGTTTAAGGTACAGACGCGAAATCTTAGGGAGACCCTTTATAGAAGACTCTATGGGGTACTTAATATTTATCAGTAAGGATAGGGCCCACGATTTGTAAAAAAAATTGTAAAAAAAATAAAAGAAATTGAAGTTGCAATATAGTCGTAGCGACGGTGGAACACTGAAATCCCATTCTATAAACGTAAACATTGAATTATATTTATTAAAGTATATACATTGTAAAATTTTCCTTTTGTTTTGTCATATATTCTTAGTTTTTCAGTAAATATTTTTATTTACAATAGCTCTTCATCATTCTAATAACTTTTTCGTTAATAATGACTAACTTTGGCAAAATGGGATTTGCATTGGCAAGTCTTAAAGCCCTTAATTATTGCAAGAAAGACTTCCTAAATGTTGTAATCCTAGTTCCTTAAAGTTAGTGGAAAAGGGAAAAAAACACACGGAGAATTCCTCAAAGACGATCTTTTAAATTTTTATTTAAACAGATTCTCACCTCACATCACCTCACTATGGTTACTGGTTAATTCCTTCTTTAGTAGTCTACTAAGACCTGATAGAGCGAGGACGACGAAAATAAAACTGTATTTTATTAGAAGCAAAAAAAAAAGTAAACCGTCGAATGTGAATTTTTATTAGAGAAGATACTTTTCTATCATATGGGGCACGACACGAAACTGATAACCATCTGAAAGAAGCTTATTTGTATTATTACATGTCTAATTTCAGAGAAGGGATAAAAATGAAACAGAAATAATAATATCCATTGATAAATGTATATGAAATCTAATATACTTGAAAGCATACTTTAGCACAAATTTATCGTAAAACGTTGTAAACTTATTATTTAGTTAAGTTGTTGAATATTTTACCAGCATCATTAACACAATTAATTCGACATTGAATGAACGATACACTTGAATCGGCGTTTCGAGTAATTCATGCTCTTAGTCAACGCCATAATCAATCGACAAACGATTATGATTGAAATCTATTTTACTAGTCGAGTTTACAATACCGTCATTTCTATTTATAAACTCTGACGGAGTAATAGAAAGGAAAAGATTCTTGATAGTAGAGATGGATTTCTGGAGAAGACCGGCGAGTATTTGAAGGATGATGACGTAAAATGTGAGTGTAATAAATGACATATAAGAAGTGATTGAAAAAAAGAAAACTTATATGGTAAAATAGTATGGCCTCTTTAAAATAATGGATTCGAGTCGAATAACGAAACTGAATTTTCTTAGATTTACATATGTTCGTTGCTATAAAAGATACTAATAATATTTTACTGACGTTATGTACAGTTAATTTTATTTTCAAACACATTTAGATGTCAATTAAATTGATTAAAATTAAAATCGAGTCGAATAACGAAATTGATAATGGAACGGATAAAGAGGAAAACTAAAATTTCATGAAAGAAGGGTTTGAAGAATAATTTGGTGGGTTGCATTAAGACATTAAGAACTTCATAAAAAAAAAAAAAAAAAAAAAAAAAAAAAAAAAAAAAAAAAAAAAAAAAAAAAAAAAAAAAAAAAAAAAAAAACATTAACCAGGGAAAACGAAATTGATAATGGAACGGATAAAGAGGAAAACTAAAATTTCATGAAAGAAGGGCTTGAAGAATAATTTGGTGGGTTGCATTAAGACATTAAGAACTTCTTAAAAAAAAAACAAAAAAAAAAAAAAAAACATTAACCAGGGAAAACGGATAATGATTTGCTAGTAAAGAGTATAGGGAAAAGACTCAAACAGCTAAAAAACGACTATTTTAGAACTAATGGGGAAAAGAAAACTAAAATGGTAGGACAACATGAAAAGAATGGGTTCCAGTCGAAAGCAGAAATTGGTAATGCAATGGATTAAGTGGAAAAATAAAATAAAGAGGAAAGTATGGCCAAACAAAAGAAATTCTTTCTAAGAAATAAAAATATGAACATTGGCAAGGAGAATCGGATAATGATTTGCTAGGAAACATGAATAATAAAAATGTATAACATCTAGGAAAGAAATGTTTTAATATAAATAAAATATAAAGGTGAAGCAATTCGTACTAAATTTATGATTTAAATAAGTTGACAAGATTTTAATTTAATATTATTTCACCCTTACAAGAACTGATAAACTCTTGAAAATTTATTGAATTTTTATTTATTTATTACTTTAAAGTATTTAGGTTTATGAATGTTCGTTGTAATAAAAGATACTACTAATATTTTACTGTCTTTATGTATATTTAATTATTTTTTCCAAACTCATTTTGAATTTAATATTTGAATCTATATTTCGCATTTAACAAAATTAAACTTATTATTTTTATTTTGTTTTAATTCAATAGTGGGGAGGTACGTTGTTTCCCTGTGTCATGAACTCAGTACTACAATAAAAAAAAAAAAAAAACAATTCAATAGTGTCTTGTTTGATAGAGATGTCAATGTGTAAATTTAAATTATGTTTAAAACATTATTATTTTTATGAACACAGATGTCTGGCGTTCAATATATCATGCATAATTAATCTTAGTACACCCTGCATTTCCCACATAATTGGAGCGTTTGAACGTTTCCGAATTCATTCAAATGAATGCGGGACATTATCTAGTTTGTTCTCATCGAGAACTTCCCTAGTCACGAAGTATCTGTAAATGACATGCATGCTGTTACCGTAAAAATTGGTTTAAGCTAAGAAATATATAGCTTGCAATTCTCAGAACAAATACAATAATGATTTATTTTAACAATACAGCTGAATAATGCCACATGACAATATAACTATAAATAATGAAACATAATTTAGACAATATGAGCCAAAACCAGGAATTTAGAATAAATAATTCCATAAACATCCTCCCTCCCTTAGTAGCGGCAGCTACAAGCCAGAAGGCAGGAGAGGAAGAAGCTTGGTAACCGGACGCCTGATGATCCCTTCGCTGGTCTTCACATCCACGACTCGCGTCCTCCCATCGGCTCCAGGATACACCGCCACAATCCTTCCAGGCTTCCAATACACCTCGTCGCTCTTTGGGTTCTGCTAGATAGATCAGCTGATTGATCTTGATCTCTTCGGTCCTCCCGAACCAATGTGATGACTTTATTAGGCTCAGTAGGTATTCTTTCAGCCATCTGCGCCAGAAGTTGTCGGCTAATTGCTGTGCTAGCTGCCATCTTTTACGCAGGTCAAAGTTCTCATCATTGGGGGCCCATCGAGGCAAGCCATTGCTAGATCCAAGGAGGAAATGGTTTGGCGTCAAAGCCTCAGGATCTTCTGGATCATCCGATACCGTGGTTATTGGTCTACTGTTTATCAGGTTCTCAGCCTCCACCAACAGTGTGTTTAAAACATCTTCTCTCGGAGCTTGACATTTCAGGGTATGCGTCAAGGACTTCTTAACCGAGCGGATTAATCTCTCCCAGCTTCCTCCCATGTGAGGTGCCGCAGGGGGCAAGAAGTTCCATTCTATTTGATGGCTACTAAGTTCTTGCACCATAGTGTCCTGGTCCATCCTTTTCAAACAGTCCTTGATTATTTTTTCTGCTCCACGGAAATCGGTTCCATTGTCTGACCAAATCTTCTCGGGATATCCTCTTCTTGCAGACATCCTTCTTATAGCTAGAAGGGTTCCCTCCGTGGTGAGATCTCGGATGAGCTCTAGATGGATAGCTCTAGTAGTCATGCATGAAAACAAAGCTACATAACGTTTCTCCTTAGAACGCTTCACTGTCACCATCAGTGGTCCGAAATAATCCAGTCCAACATTTGTGAAAGGACGAGCATTATGACGAAGTCTCTCGATAGGGAGGGGACCCATAGGCTGTTGAAATGGCTTCGACCGCTCCCTTGCGCATAGAAGGCAACGATGCCAAGAACGCCTTACTGCTCGACGAAGACCTAAAATCCAAAAAATTTGTCGTAGCTCATTCATCACATACTCCTGCCCTTGATGATTGGCTTTCTTGTGATATTTGTCAATTAGAAGTTCTACGAAACGATTACGTGAATCTAGGATGACGGGGTGCTTTGAGTCGTAAGGAACATCGATAACCTTTCCAATTCGCCCTCTAACGCGTAAGACACCCTGGTCGTCTAAGAAGGGACTGAGCCGATAAATCTTACTACTACAATGCACCGCTTTTCCAGCCTTCAAACACGTTATTTCTTGAGAGAAATGGAGCAGCTGAAGATGTTTCCACCAGAACACTTCTGCCGAACGTTCTTCAACAGGTAACAAATGAAATTTTGCGGAAATGCTCTGAGATTTACATCCTAAGAGACATTTCTTCATATTTTCAATAAATCTCAGGGTCCAAGCCGACGCTCTAATTAATCGAGAAAAGTTCGAAAAACGGTTGATGTCTGGTAAGAACCCAAACCCCGGTTGAGAAGAAAGAACTAAATTCATCCGCTCTAGCTCACACAAATTTCCAGCGTCTATTTCGGTGTCAGGGGAAATTGGCCACGTTTCTTCTCCACCTTGCAGAAATTTTGGACCCTTAAACCATTGGTCCAACTTACACGTTTTATCCTTTGTCGCCCAATCAGCTGGATTTAATTTACCTGGCACCCACCTCCATCGCTCAGGATTCGTTAGCCTTGCTATTTCACCTACTAATTTGGCCGTTTTATTCAAAATTGCTACCGCTTTTTTATCGTCCATCGATAGAGATTTATTAAAATTATCTTCCATCTCATAACAGCTATCAATATTGAAATTTTCGGCTACTAGCTGCTGTAAGTTTTCGCCGGTTTTTTGAACCTGGCATAAATGCAGGGGGTGACAAATGACCGATTGCGTACGATTGTCAGCCCTTCCGTGAAGGACCCAACCCAATCTTGTTTTGCTAAGCCCGAGACCATTCCAAGACTTACGCCGACTTTTACAGGTTTCTATAATGCTCCAGTGGTCTTGGCCAATTAATAATTTTGGAGCTTCATCACGAAAATTAAGGGGAATATATTTTATTTGAGGACACGAATTTTTTAATTTTTTCAGGTTAATTTGTTGTCTTGGCAATGATAAATTATTAACAGTTCGAACACCTGTGAGGTTATAAACCTTACTTTTATTATTTATTCCCCCAATTGACAAATCAACCTCCTCCGAATCATTTTCCGATCTTGTTTCCCCTTGTATCCACTGAATACATAAAGGAGACCTTTTCCCCTTTAACCCTAAAGACTTTGCCAGCTTGTTGTCTATTAAGGTACAATCAGCACCTTCGTCAAGCAAGGCTGTTACAACTGTACTACCCAAGGGACCCTTTACACGAACTGGGAGTATCTTCAATAACGTGGAGGCCGGATTGCCTGTGCTGTAGGCAACTACACTGTTAGAACCTGTGCGAGTAGCATTACCTTCTGTTTCAAGATGGAGTAACGAGTGGTGAGAAGCTTTGCAATCTCCCACTCCGCAGCGATTCTTTGTTCTACATTTGGCTGCTCGGTGGAATTTGCCCATGCATAAAAAACATAACCTTTTCTCACCAACCCATTTACGTCTATCGGATACAGAAAGTAATAAAAATCTTTCACAGTTTATAATCTTATGATTTCCTTTACAATAATTGCACCTTTCATCTACACGCTTATCTTCAACCTCTGTTATTGCATGAATTTTACGAGAATTTATTTTCCATGGTGAAGTAGATGAAGTGTGATTAACAGCGACTGCCTTATTATAAAGAAAATCATTAAGATCCCTAAGATTTTTTCATAACCTTTTTCCTAACCTAACAACGGTTTCTCCCCATTGTAATTTTATATTAGCATTTAGCTTATTTACGATTTCGTCTATAAGCTGAGGGTTAGTAAAAAACTGATATTCCTCTATGCATTCGATCGCTACAGTCAGATTGTATACTTTAGTAGCTAAATCCAAAAGGCTATGCAAATTATCCTCTGCTAATCTAGGAAACCTTTTAACTTCCTCAATAAGGTTATTTATTATAATGATTGGACGACCATATTGTAGCTCTAAAATTTGTATAATTTTATTAACCGAGTTGGGAACACATAATAAGGATCTCACAGATTCTTTTGCCCTACCTGTAAGAGCTTTACTAATTCGCTGTAAATTTTCCTCCTCAGAAAATTTACATATGTTCGTTGAATTACGAAAACTAGTAATAAAATGTAGCCACTCCGAGGGGTCATCGCTAAATGATGGAAGCGCTTTTCCTACAGATTTTCGCGCTAAATAAGTCTCCATAGAAATATGGGGCTGTTGGCAGGGATTTAAACAAACAGGATTATTAGTTGGAGGCTTAGGTTGGGCCGAAATTGTAGACCGTGGTCGCGGCATTGGGGCTGGCTGTCTAGAATTATCAGTAAATTGAGGAGGAATCTCGCGTAATCCTTCTTCCTCATCTATTAGGTAATTGTGTTTGCTTACCCAATCCCTTACTTTGTTTTTGGTAGATTCCCTATAAGGACTAGGAACCGAGGAAGCTTGGCTAATCTTGCTAACTCCAGCAACGCTTCCGGCGGAACTAGCCTTTTCTACCGCTCTCCGCAGGCGCTCCAAACGGTACTCCTCTTCCAGCTCCTCCTTCATCCTCGCCAACTCCCGCGCTCGTTTCCTATAACGATAGGCTGCTTCAGCTTCCTCCAGTTGGGACTGTAGTTCTGTTCTTCTAGAGACGTTACTACCGTGCCTCGACGTTACTTCTTCGCCTCGGATTTGTGAAGTCATGTCTTCGCCAATAGCTACCTGCGAACCAAAATTATTAGAGCCTCTCTGGCTACTACCAATGTTCATACCTTGGTGCTGTTGGACTTCAACATCGTCTTCCTGTCTCCGATTTAATGGGATGTCTCGGCTTCTAAGACGTCTCACCTCTTCATTGTCCATTATGAATCAATATTTATCCGGCCCGGAGGACCAAAAATGTTACCGTAAAAATTGGTTTAAGCTAAGAAATATATAGCTTGCAATTCTCAGAACAAATACAATAATGATTTATTTTAACAATACACCTGAATAATGCCACATGACAATATAACTATAAATAATGAAACATAATTTAGACAATATGAGCCAAAACCAGGAATTTAGAATAAATAATTCCATAAACACATGCAATACAAAACAAGAATATTAAAATGACGTAATCTATTGAAAATAAATATAACACAAATGTATAGAATAATAATTGTATTATTATTCGGGGATAAAAAATAAGATCGATGGAAGGAAAGTTGAGATCTTGACGGAAGATGAATCTTGAATTTTAAAAAGTTAGGAAAGTCACGTCTTCTGACTTAAAAAAACAAGTAAAAAAAGCTTGAAGAAAGAGAATATCGAGAACGAAGATATAAAAAAAAAAAAAATAAGCCCCCATCTGGCAGGAGGGAAAATATTCCAGTTACGAAGTACATTTTAAATTAGAGGGTAGCAGAATCCTTAGAGCTTTTAACGAAATAATAGTTATTATATTTATATTAAAAAAATAAAATCAGGGTATCCCGATAATTAAGGCACTCTGCTCATTTGTTCCCAGTGCTGGAAAACGTCTATGACAGTAATTATTTATTGTATAGAAGTCTTGGTTGGTCCAAGACGTAGTAATAGTCCAACCTCTGTGAATAGGATGTAGTAACGGTTAAATGAGCTGATTCCGAACCAAATTTGAAAAGAAAAAATCTGGTGCGTGCGCGCAACACACAACTTTCACTTACCAACTTACTTAGATTAGAAATTGACGTGTTTTGCTAATTATCATTTCCCAAAGTCACACATTTTTCTACATTCATATCTTATTTTTGTTAATCGTTAAAGCCGTTTTTGAGTAAATAAAAAAACCCGTGAAAATGATACAAAATTTATTAAGTAAAGTCCCCCCTCCCGTAGATCAATTTTGATGAATTTTTTACAGTCATATCTCGGGCATATAAATACATCAAATACCAAGTTTGATCAAAATCGTTAAAACCGTTTTTGAGTAAATAAAAAAACAATGTGAAAATGGTACAAAATTTAATAAGTAAAGTCCCCCCTCCCGTAGATCAATTTTAATGAAATTTTTACAGTCACATCTCGGGCATATAAATACATCAAATACCAAGTTTGATCAAAATCGTTAAAACCGTTTTTGAGTAAATAAAAAAAACACGTGAAAATGATACAAAATTTGTTAAGTAAAGTCCCCCCTCCTGTTAATAAATTTTGATGAAATTTTTACAGTCATATTTCGGGCATATAAATCGATCAAATACTCAGTTTAATCAAAATCGTTAGAGCCGTTTTTGAGAAAATCGAAAAAAACGTAAAAAGTTATTAAATAAAGTACCCCCTCCCTTTGAGCAATTTTGATGAAATTTTTGCTGTCACATCGCGGGCATATACCTACACTAAATACCCAATTTCAAGTTCCCACGGTTTATAGTCTTCGAACTAGTCTGTTCACATACACACACACACACACACACACACAGACACACACACAGACCATTTCGCGGGACTTGGTTATTTCGACTCAGGGGGTCCCAAAACGTGTATTTCCGTTGAAAACCGGAAGTCGAAAATTTTCACGATCGCAATACTTCCACTTACTATATATTTCATATATAGGTAAGTGAAAGTAAAAATTATAATAAATAAATAATATTATTATTTATAATTATTTGCAAAGAAAACATTTATTTAATAATCTTTAAATACTCTTTAATAAATATTATTTACTCTAACTTTTTACTTTCACTTACCTATATATGAAATATATAGTAAGTGGAAGTATTGCGATCGTGAAAATTTTCGACTTCCGGTTTTCAACGGAAATACACGTTTTGGGGTCCCCTGAGTCAAAATAACCAAGTCCCGCGAAATGGCCTGTGTGTGTGTCTGTGTGTCTGTGTGTGAACAGACTAGCTCAAAAACTATAAATCGTGCAAACCTGAAATTGGGTATTTAGAGTATGTATAAGCCCGCGATGTGACAGCAAAAATTTCATCAAATTTGCTCAAAGGGAGGGGGTACTTTATTTAATAACTTTTTACGTTTTTTTCGATTTTCTCAAAAACGGCTCTAACGATTTTGATTAAACTGAGTATTTGATCTATATATATGCCTGAAATATGACTGTAAAAATTTCATCAAAATTGATCAACCGGAGGGGGGACTTTACTTAATAAATTTTGTATCATTTTCACATGTTTTTTTATTTACTCAAAAACGGTTTTAACGATTTTGATCAAACTTGGTATTTGATGTATTTATAAACCAAAGATGTGATAACCAACATTTCATCACAATTGATCAACCGGAGGGGGGACTTTACTTAATAAATTTTGTATCATTTTCACGTGTTTTTTTTATTTACTCAAAAACGGTTTTAACAATTTTGATCAAACTTGGTATTTGATGTATTTATATGCCCGAGATATGACTGTAAAAATTTCATCAAAATTGATCTATGGGAGGGGGGACTTTACTTAATAAATTTTGTATAATTTTCACGGGTTTTTTTTATTTACTCAAAAACGGCTTTAACGATTAACAAAAATAAGATATGAATATGAAAAATGTGTGACTTTGGGAAATGATATTTAGCAAAACACGTCAATTTCTAATCTAAGTAAGTTGGTAAGTGAAAGTTGTGTGTTGCGCGCACGCACCAGATTTTTTAAATTGCGATTGTACTTGCATTGTATTGTATTTGTATTGTGTTCGTATTGTATTGTACTTGTATTGTGTTTTTGTATTGTTTTTGTTTTTGTTATTTTATTAAATCATATAGTACTATGTAATTATTATTATTTTTATCACTATTATTTTTAGTACAGGATTATGTTCATTTCATATTACTAAATTTGTCAATAATTCTTTTGTAAATATGTAATATGTGACATGTACATTTATTAATGGCCAACTCCTCGCTATAAGAATGCTTAAAAGCAATGAAGATATTTATTCATTCATATACATCGTCTCTCCATCAGAGAAACCTCCAATCTAGGAATAAGATATATATATATATAGAACCAGAGAAATATTTTAAATTAAATAAATATTTATTTCATCCTTAAAAAACAAAAGAATGAGGAGTTTTTATGTCGTAAACAATTGCTTCAATTTATGATTTTTTAAAACACATAATTTTTAAAATTATAATTAAACATTTATATATAACTGTAATTATAATATAATTATAATTAATATAAATTATAATTGTTAAAATTATTTGAAACAGAGTTTTCAAGGCCCTGGGCATATTATGAAATTTTGGGGTTCCAACGATACAACCAAAATATATACATTGCCATATTCGTAGAAATAAAATGCTCATTTCGAAAATACCTCGTCAAACCTTACTAAAGCTTGGTTCATTAATCATATATTTTATTAAAACAAACATAACTAAATATTTTATTGAGTTTTAGCGTGATCTATATTAGGGTCAACATTGAAAATCAGGGGAGATTTCATATCGGACCAGCACCAATGATCGGCCTTTGCTATTGAGAAGCAGATAAATTTATTTCCAATGTCTTATTAATGGGCTGAGATGTCTTCATTAATTGAATAATCATTAATTGCTAAGGATATGAAGGAGTTATGACGATGAATAAAATAATTAATATAATAAATAAATACACTGGAGTTTATATATTAGCACAAGAATGTAACTAACAGCAAATAAATTAAGGAACAGTGAGAATAACTTCGTAATAAACCATGAATATGAATAACTAATTATTCTAATCATACCCTTTACTTTCTTCCATGGAATAGCTGAATAAAATTTATCGCCTGGATATGATTCAGTATAACTAACTATTGCAGACAATGATAAAGGATAGCAATGAATCAAAAGGACCTTTACATATAATAATTATAGAACTCACACTACACGAAGTAAGTGAAACCATAGTCATAACTTATATCTTAAGGTCTAGTATAAGAACAATCTAAATTCATCTACAATACTACTAAAATCTATATTACTAATAAAATTGTCCACATTAATTACAATAAGAAGAGGTCAGAATTAAAGGATAAATTGAAACCTATATCGATTATTTAAATACAATTAAGGAGAGGGGGGGGGATGTACTTGCAAAAACCAGTTGTCGGTTTTACTAGTTAATATTTCCTTCAATATCGCAATACAGATACAGGTATAAATAATTTTATTTACGAAAAATTACAATATAAAATGTTAGACCAACTCAAATGTTATTGAGTACTCGAATTAATGACAAAGTTAAAAAAATTGTAAATAAGAGTGAGGGAACGGTGACTCAAAAGTGAGAGTGGTTATATTATTTATATAACTCAGATCGCTCACTGATAAATGGTCTACTATGGAACCACCCAGAAGGGGTTAGAATGATCACGGACCAACGATTCTAACTGTTAGCAATTCTAAAACTATAAACTATAAACTGGGGAGTGAGTCTTTATCAATGTTGACCGATTATTCGATTTTTATAACCGACAGCAGGAAATAACCTGTTATAACCGATTATTCCATATCAAGTAACCGGTTTTTATGTTAAACCGGCCGGTTATTGACATCTTGTACGTTTAGGGCGAAAAAAAGAGTTAAAATTAAGTTTTTAGTTTTTTTTTTTTTACATCAAAGTTTAACAAAAATTAGAAATACTGCCCATTTTGCTCAATGGTTAGTTTCCAAATAGAAGCCTGTTCGATTCCTTCCCGATACCATTCTTATGGTTTTAGAGAATAAAGTCGTAAACTCTCGTTAAAGTTGTGAGCTATTGCTCGGAAAATATGGACGTCCGAGGGTGCAGAATCTTCAAGTCCGGTTTCTTTCCAACCTACCGTTATTTCTTTTTCATTAAAGTTATTTCGCAAAATATTCTGTTTCAGGACAATGAAATCGAAAAAAAAATGTTGATATTAATACAGACTACCTTTATAGATTTTTTATAGACAAAAAAAAAACGACGTCATATTCCAATCAGCACCTTCCAAACATTTACAAAGGTTTATTTTCAATAAACATTCAAAATATCACTTATTCGCACTTTTGGAGGGAAAAATAAATAAAATTTTCAAATCGATTTTCACAAAAATTTCTTTTTGTTCGCTTGAAGATCTCATCATTTTTCAAAAATATCATTGACCAAAAAAAGGATATAAGGATCGGATGTATTCTTTCTTAAATCTACACTCAAAAAAAAAAAAAAATTGGTACAAGAATCATGTCGAAATTATTTTTTAAATTCGATAATAAAGCAGATTTTTTTTCGGCTTCTAGGGCCCATTGGCATTGAGAAACCTCAAAAAAACATTTTTATCAAGAATCGTGAGAGACTGACCGTGTCCTCTTTTTATTAGTCGGAGACTTATTAAGTTCATACAACGATTCATTACAGGATTTTTGTTGGAACAGTTGGTAAATATCCTGGAACATACGAGAAAGTTCTACGCTCTTCTTTTTTGGTTCGATTTCGAACTAAATATAAGATGTAATGGACTAGGGACATTGCATTGCCCTATATTTCGAAGCATATGATTACTTTATAGTCATTAGTAGGTACTTTTTGTAAAGCTGTCGATCACTTGAGCTATTGTTTGTTTGACGGTTTGAATATAATCATTCGTAAATAAAATTTTTTTAAACTCACCTCCACAATTAATAAATCTGTTGTTGGTTTGAATTCTTCTTAAAACCTAGCTAACCTTATAAAGCTGAGCAAGAGCTCTACTTAATAAAACCCTACGCCATTGACATACAGACAATGGTAACCTGGGATGACATGGATGGGGAAAGCCTGACCTTTAGGGACACCTTTTGTGAACGAGGGGTTTGCTCATACTACGCTCTGCAATAATCAACCGTACCAAAACTAAACGGGAGCGGTCTACTGCATGTTTAGCAGTTTATTGTGCTATATTTTGAGTACATTAACAAAAAAAAAAAAACTATGGCAAGAACTTTAGTAAGAATCCTCCAAGCTGTTTTTGTCACTTCTCTAGGAAATTTACACACCAAGACGATTATTTATTATTTCTCAAGTATTCCACCATGCGCGAATTTCATGATACAACTTTGAAGGAATTAGCTAGTTAAAAACAAGAGCTGGTCCATTTATTTATATGGAGTATGAATTAGATATCTAATCCGACAGGTGGGTTCAAACCATATGCGGTTTTAAAGCAATTCCGTGTAAGAAAACTGCGAGAAAAGTATCGAAAATAGGGATGACGAATTGTACAAATAGATAGTCAGATGCAATCGATCTATATCAACAAACAAGGATTCAACAAATCGGTACACTATAATCAGATTACTCTATCATAGAAGAATTTTTTTCCCTGATTAATATCATTAAAGATTTTACAAGATACAGCCCTTAAAGAATTTTTTGAAAAGAGAAAAGGGTGGGGGTTCTCCTTGAACAAACTCACCACTCTCATCTCGAGCCCTTCAAAAGGGTGAGTACGGTCTTTTGTTCTTGGAGTGCGATGTACATCAAATATTCAAAGGGTTTATTGCAACATTCCAAACAGGGGTTGGGAAGGGACTTCTTGTGCAAGCGGAAAAAAAGAGAAAGAAGAAAAAAAGGAATTTTCAAATTAGATGCTCAGAGATCAGTTTCTTAAAAGAGAAATAAACGAATGGAAAAAAAACATCTATCGGTAGAGAGGATATTTAATTCACTGAAAATATTTAACGTGTAAAAGAGTAGAATAGCTCAGTGAGCAAAGTTCTGTACAATGCCATGGATAGGAGTCCTGTCTCAGGGTACTTTTCGTTAAACAACTAAAAAAAAACAAGACGGTAAGCGTGGTTTTCAATCAGATCAAATTCTAAATAAATTTGATGTTTTTTTTTTAGTACTAATTTTTTTAATTTGTTAATAGCTATATAATGGAGGGGGACACCTTTAGCCTAGTGGCTAGCATATCAGCTTACAGTACTAGTGGTCGCGGGTTCACACCTGGAGGCCCTAGGATTTTGTAAAGGGAGTAAAAACTCCTTAGCTATACCGTCCTTCGGATACGACATAAAATGGAGGTCCCGAGCCTGTGCGATTTCAGGTACTCGTTAAAGATAATTACACCTGGATATGAGAAATTTAGGACTACCGCTGTAGCATCGTCAGATTAGCCATCGTAGAATAAAGTGACGTTAAATAAAGAAACCATACAAAGAATAATCCGTCAAACGTAAACAATTTATTGCCAGATGAAAAGATGAAACCCTGCATTAATTTACGGATAACCCAATTTTTGTGTATGTTACTTATTCACATATTATTTTATATTTATTTTTTTAAGGAGATGATGACCAGAGAGGTTGGCTAAAAAGTTTTGACGACTTGGTCCTTAGTAGAGATGCGACATCGAAGAAAATACATCAATGTTTTTACAATCAGAACATCGATGTCAATAAAACATAGACTACAAAACATCGGTGTTTTGTAATATATAAATTCTTTAGACATCAACATATTGGTGCCCAAAAGCATTTCAATCGATGTTTAAGTGTAAAACAACATTTTCATAATTAATGTATAAATAAAAACCATCGATACTTTCGACATTGATGGTTTTTCGTATTCATTCATTAAAGATTAACCTCTTAGGTCCCAAACGTACCTATTCATACGTCGATGTCGCTTCCCTGGTATGTACGGAAAATCGTATATCTGATGAATATTTTAAAAGATTTTGCTAACAGGTGCATTAAATAAATAATTCAAATGATACTATGGTTTACCGTTTTCATATTTTATGAACTTATTTGAAGTTCACCATTTTACAGAAACGAGAAAGGGTTGGCAGAACTGAGGTAATAAATCCAATATATAATCAAATAACGATGATAAAAAATATCTTTGTTTTTGTCAAAACAATCAGATTTAAACCGCTTTTTTTTTTCTTTATCAAAATTATGATTTTTGAAAATCTTTATTTTTGTTAAAACATGTTAAGAAAATGTATGTCTTTGTAAAAAAAAAATTACTTAAATATTTATTGATTTTGTACATGTATATCCCTTTCAAGCTTGCAGTTATGAGGTTAAATTTTAACTGTTCTATTTTTCTTTACAGTAGTCTTTCAATAAAAAATAAATAAAAAATAAAAAAAAGAGGTCAACTACTTAAAACATCGATGTTAACATCGACACACAACCATCGATGTTCACAAAACTTCATAACATAGATGTTATAAACATCGATGTTTCAGAAACATCGACATCGATTTCGCATCCCTAGTCCTTAGTAGATTAAACGGTCGTTTAATAAAACAAAAAAATATTTAATCAATTTTGGTTTACCTGTTGAAAGAAAATAACCCTAAGAATTTCCAAGCGATTCAGTTTTCATAAGTTTCAGGGAAAAAATAACAATTTACAATATTACAGCCATTTTGAGCTTTATACAAAATCGAAAATCGAATTTAACCTTGAGAAATTATTTTTGTACAGAAATCAAGGGAAAAAGGATATATACGTGACGGAAACTACGAGAACGTAATCTTGAACTATTGATAGCATACTGATAACATTTGAAAAGAATTCGATCACGACACGATATAGCATTTTTTGTTTCTCAGGTACATGTTGTAAAATAAAAAAAATGAAATAAAATGAAACTCTTAATTTTTTTACTTAAATTGGATACCCAAGATGAAAAGCAGTTTTACCACAAAGAAAAAAACCAGCCAACCTTCTCTCGCCGCAACAAATCAGTTCCATTTCCATGGCACCATTCAAAACGAATGGATTGCTTCCGGAAATGTGTCGTGGAAATATGGCGGTTCTATTTCACTCCTGGGACGGTCCTACCCAACAAGTCATGAAGGATGTTGTAAGTCATGAAATATTCGACTTCCGTTCCGAGAAATTAGGTATCATACGTTTTCATTCAGGGTTACCATATGCCGCTGGTGCGTATATTTAGAGGTCGGGGGTTCGAGGCATTTTAACTGCACGTTACGGAGTATGGTTGACATTTTCGTAGATTTCTTTTATTCTATCCCAAACTAAAATTATATTTCGGAAAACTGTATTATAGTTAGGTAAGGAGACTTATAAAAGACCCTCAATATGGGACTGAATTTAAAATTTAAAATCCTTTTCGACCCTCTTAATCCTCAATATCATAATTACTTCTTCATCTGCTTAATATAGAAAAAGTGTGGTTGTAATCCCCCTTTTAACCAACCTTTGTGAATTTAATAGAGCGCAATATATACTTCATAATTATTCAAAATAAACATATATTTTTAAAATAAAAAGAATTAAAATTTATGTTAAAATGATTTATTTTTATCAATTAATGCAACACATTTCATAGAGTGCATTTCGACCAGTAGGGCTCACTTGAGCCAAGTAGAAATAATATAAACACAGAAGCTCAATTATCCTATTTAATGACGGGGAGAGAGGTGCATGGATAAACAAATTGTTTTATGTTTACTTAAAATAACAAATTTATATTTAGCAGAAAAAAACATTATCTAATCAATGCATAAAAATCTTTAACGAAAATAATTCGCATTCCATATTAATCAGTGATCTCATTGCCCTAATTTGAGACTGATTGAACACACCATAGTATAAGGAGGGATATCTTTAATGGATAAAGCCAGGTCTGCTCTCAATAGAATGAAATCCAAGTTTCATGTTTATTTTTTTACATTTATTGAGAACTAGCTGTATATACCGGTTTCGCCACGAGAATTTCATTTTTTAAATCTATAAAGTTGAGACTTTTATCGACTCAAACGGTCGATTTCCCTAAAAACCAATGTAAAGCGAGATCAAAACGATTTTTATAACAATAAAGAATATACACAGAGATTGGCTGAAGTTATGCAATTTTAATATGGACAGGTGTTCGCACTTGGTATCAAAGAACCACAGAAATTCGGAGAATTTAGGACAAACGGTATGGATTTCTATATAGAACAAACAAACAGAAATTCATCTTTATTTATATAGACACAGACAATATATCTTTATATCTTTATTTATATAGACAACAGACAACAAAAAGTGAAAAGACTTTTGCACTTACATATTCGACAAAAAATCTATAGCTTTTGAGTTATAGGCAAATAAAGTGTTTTGTAATTCGTATCCCTTCTCCTGGCGTTTCGGGGATTTCACTATGTTTCACATCTGGAGGGGAAGGATATCGTTACAATGATACCTTAATCATAGAATATGAACAAGTATCCAAACAGATATGGCCTACCGAAAAAAAAACACCTTTTAGAAATAGTATATAGACGATATTATGTAAAAAATTAGACAAATCTTAAATTTTAAGAACTATAACTATCCGATATTTAGGTTTGTTGCTTCATCACTTTCATTTTGACCTTTCGCCTCTTTTTTCATAATATTTTTGTGTAGTTAGCAATTTATTTTTGACAATAGTTTGTTCATCAATTTCATATTCTATGGAGATTTTTTTTGTAATGAAACTTTCACCTATATCAGCATTACTATTTCTTTCTTTTTTTTTCTTTAGAAATAAAGATGCCAAGAGTTAAAACATTAGACGGATGATTCATTTTAAAAGTTGCAACTTCGGAAGTACTTAATTACTTTTCCGATCCCATTCATTCCAAATATAAATTATTCATCACCCATCTGGTACAATTAAATTCCATTATAATTTTCAAAACAAAAATTAAATTAAAAAATAATGAATACTAAAAAAAGAAATTCCCAGTCAATCAAGGTCCTACTTGATATGTAAACATTTTAATGATTTTGATAAATAAATAATTCATACATATTAAAAAAAATGGGCAAATCAAGTAATAAATAGTAACAAATCATCTATTTAAAATAATTGTGAACAGTTTAAAGAAAAAGACATTAATGCTTTCCAAACATCTGAAGTGACTTTATTTGAATGAGACAATTTTTTTTTTTTTTTTTTTTTTTTTTATGTTCAGTCTAATTATTGCATTAAAAAAATCGACAAAATAGCATTTTTCGAAAAAGTGCAAAAAATATATATAGATACAACATATGTTATATATAAGTTATATATATATATAACATAAATATAAATTTAAATTGATAAAGGAATTCCCCTCACTTTAACTAACAGACCCAGATACTGAACATGTGTATGCTGGCTGTGTAATCATCAACCCTGTTCATTTGCACTACAGGGTTACAAATCAAAAGCCGACAAAGAGAATAAGCGATCAAATAGCTGTGATAGGTAGCGAAGGAATTTAAATTGCCTGCGGTTTTGACATTCATATCTCGAAAGAGAGCAATCACATATTTTCAGCTTTCACACTCATACAATATTCTATATTCAACCCTCCACTGATAATGGTATTATTATTATATTTAATTATTATTCATGAACATATTTGCCCATGGTGTAAAATTATAATTCAAATAAAAATTACATAGCCAGCATAGCAGGGCTCGAACCCGAGCCTACTAGCACAGTTGCTTACTCTCAAAAAAATCTTTCTTTTTTTTTTAGTAATTAGTATTTTCTTTAAATCTGTTAGCATACCTCTTTAAATAAAAAAATATTGAAAGATAAAATAGTCGTAACCAATTTTTAAAAATTATCCAACAACTAATTCACTGTTTGTCCTGGATTGTGTTTTTCGGAGAGTAAGACCAATCTTGTATACCTATATTTACAAAAACCCCTCTATTTTAATTTAAAAAAAAAAAAAAAAAAAAAAAAACCTCCTTACATCCATTAGTATTATAATCAAAACCCACATCGATATAACGATATCGTCAACGAATAATAACCTGAACCCTCGGAAAGAACTGAGTTCTAGATTTAATTTTTTATATATAATAACATATATCTACAAACTTTATAAAAGGTGAAAAAAAATTATTATCTATAAAAGAGCACTTAATCCATGAAATCATTGTCAATTCATCAAGAGCTATAACACTCAAACGCAATACTTTTCTTCTTAGTTAATAATTAAATTATAAGTATCCAATTTTCCCCGGTCTCAAGCCAGGTCTTAGAGAGAGCTATTCAAATAATAATAAGAATAATAAATAAAAAAAAATATTCATATCATAAATTATTTGGTTTACTTAAAACGAGGAAATAATGTTTCCTCAATTATAGTGAATTTAGCTCTGATTTCTTTTTCTTAGTTACAGGTAAGGGGGTTGTTTTAAGATCTATTACGTCAAGAGAAGAAAAGAAGTAATATGCAAGGATTTAATTAAATAAAATCCGATCAAAATTTTTATCTTGAATTTTTAAAAATCATATCGTGATAATTATTTTATACAATAGTAAAAATTTATTTTTAAAAATTATGATAATTTTTTAGTAATACTTTTTAAAATAAGAAATATAAGTTTCTCAATTAAATAATATATATGTATAAAAGGTTATCCTAGAGGTTTGGACGATTATGAAGAGACAAAGCAAAGGAATAAGACATGGCAAATATATAAGAGACGACGGCCGAAGATTGAGGTGCAGAAACTGCTATTGGGTTCCCAATGGAGCAGAAGAATCCAACAGTCAAGCTCTCCGCTAAAGAAGAAATGGTCCAGAAAGTTCAAGACAGGATTAATGCCAACGACGTTTGGCAGAGAAAAGGAGTCAAAACTTTTTTTTTTCCATCTTTGCAACAAAACTTTATATGTAGAAAAGGATAAATACAAAACTTTCAGTTTTGCATTTTAATTTATTCAGCAGCTCAACTTCTTGATAGAAAAAGTTTTTAATATATTTATATAAGTTCTACCGAAACAAGAATTAAAAATAATTAATCATTTTCTAACTCAAAGAAAAATTTTGAAAATCAAATTCAAAGTAAGGGGAAGTTATAATCCCTTCTAAAGATTAGTACAGCTATTCAATGAATCATTAGGCTATCTCAAAGGTGATTATTTCTGTTAGAACAAGATGTATAGATAATAAACAGCCCAATCAAATGTCGAGCCATCATTTTGAAAAGATACGCTCCTATAGTGCCTCAAAAAAAAAAAAAAAATGAGCATATTTCCCCATATCAAGCAGGAAAATTAGTACAACACTGCTTAGCAATTAGCTCTTTGCACAAAAAGGCAAGCTAATTACTCTGATAAGAGGTGATAATCTAAATGATCTGTATGACAGAAAGTTAGTATGTATACTACGCCAACTACATTTCTTATTCCTCTCAACAGAGCCAAATCCTGGAAATATTCACGATCTCAATGTAATAAGACACCTCTTTCATGAAACAACTTCGAAAGTTGAACGTATTTTTAATCTTCCAAGTGCTAAAAGTAACCACAGAATTAAAATAAGGTGTGGCCTCGAAACAACGATCGCCTGTCGAGCTCCAAAGAGGATCGCTCAAATATTTGTTCAGCAATATCTAATATCGAAGAACAAGAAAATGTCCAGGAAAACAAAAGTAAGGGTGTTTAACCCTCGCGTTAAGTCAGCCCTGCCCCATGGCAGGAAAACAAGGATGACCGAAAGTATTACTCAACCCATTCGGATCTACATTAACCAATGCATGCGAAGAATCGTGGGGATCTGGCGGCCTGAGATCAGCAATGACGAGCTTCCTATCCAACTGGAAATAAGGAAAAAGAAGTGGAAATGAAAAAAAAAGAAGCTTCTTCAGGAGAATCCACAAGGAAAGAGGAAGACCAAGAGAGACATAGCACAGATCACAGTTCTAAAAGGACCTGAATCACATTGGCAGGACTTAGCCAGAGGCAAAAGTGATTGCTGCAGAAAGAGCGGAATGGAATGCACTTTTAGAGGCCCTATGCTTCACCTTATTATTTTAAGATTATTAGGGCGGATTCACACTATCGCTCCGCTCCCGCTCCACTCCCGGTCCGCTCAAATATTCTAAAGAGAAATAGACAGAGAATTCCACTATCGGCACCGCTCCGGTCTCGCTCCACTCCCGGTCCGCTCTCGCTCTACCCCATTCACACTAGCGCTCCGCTCCCGCTCCGCTCCAGGTCCGGTCTCACTGGCAAAATATTCTACAGAGGAATAGAGAGAGGTTAATCACAATATTGGCACAGGTCCGGCCTCGCTCCGCTCCCGCTCCACTCTCGCTCCACTCCCGCTCCACTCTCGCTCCACTCCCGCTCCACTCTCCTAAAGTCTTTTCATATTCACATTATATAATTTTACACCGTTCACGATTGAAGCCATTAATAATCGAAGCCGTCTGTATTTGGATTTTAATTAATAATTAACTTTCAGTTATTAAAGTATTTATTTATTCATCAATTTTACGGCCAAAAAAGTTCAAATTTAAAAAAAATATATATACATATATATATATATATATATATATATATATATATAAAATTATAAATTAATTTAATTAATGGTGAAGAAATAATTTAAATTTTTTTTTCCGAATGTATTAGAATACGCTTGAAATTATAAAAAAAAAAAAATCACCAACAATACGCGCGGTTTTTCGACGTGAAAAATTCATGTTATGTTTGAGATATATTTTGCTATGAATTAATGTACTCGTAAAAAATGGTCACCGATTTATTTATTGACTACATACTCATTGCTATTATAACATATAACGTTATTATAAAATAACGTTTAATTTGAAACGAATAAAAATGCAGTATATTATGAAAAATGTGAGATCATTAACAAAAAAATATATTAAAGCAAAAAATAATTAAAATATTAATCAGGAAAAGAAGAGAACACAATCGGTAAATTTGTAGCATTTGCCGATTTCAACTTGAAATTTTCAAGCGTATTCGAATACATTCCGAAAAAAATTTAAATTATTTCTTCACCATTAATTAAATTAATTTATAATTATTATTATTAATTATCATTGTGTTGCAATATATTCTTCTTATTATATTTTTTGATAATATTATCTTCTTCATCAAGAAAAGTACACTTACCAGCTATTTCTACAAACGAAAAATTGATTTTTTTTTTGGCCGTAAAATTGAAGAATAAATTAATACTTAAATAACTGAAAGTTAATCATTAATTAAAATCCGAATACAGACAACTTCGATCATTAATGGCTTTAATAGCTTAAACCTTTCAAAATTGAACGGTGTAAAATTATATAGTGTGAATATGGTAAGACATTAGGAGAGCGGACCGGGAGTGGAGCGGGAGCGGAGCGCTAGTGTGAATGGGGTAGAGCGAGAGTGGACCGGGAGCGGACCGGGAGCGGAGCGAGAGTGGAGCGGATAGTGTGAATAGGCCCTTAGAATTCGATGGTAAACTCGTTTACGCCGGCGTGTACCACCGGTGGCTCACATTAGACAGCCGCATCGGACACTTAAGTCAATCATAAACTTTCCAAGACGATGTCTAACGAGGTAGGATTGTATTTTTTATTTTATTAATGTTGGATTGTCAATACTGCATAATGCCCTTGAATACCTCCCATCCGATAGAGCGAAAATCATTAAGGTGAGCCGCCAATGGGCGAGGGGCATGAAATGCAGCCCCGGCGAGAACGTGTTAAACTTTATATTTTGTTGTAGTTAGGAGAACTATTATATATTTTATTCACTTTCGTTTGATGAAAAATTTTATCCTGTTTCACTAAGCAAGTGCATAACTTTAAAACAGCCTTCTGATGATAATCATATTCCAAGTCTTGGGCTAGCAAAGTTATGAGGAAAATTTTACTTGTACATAAAAATATTTATTTTATTTTAGATTAAAAACATAACAAATTTTAAAGTTGCACGAGTTTTTATTTAGGAAATAGTCTTATCCGTGTATACAAGGAAGAAATTATATTCTGAATAAACAAAAAAGGGATCTAGCTTCGTCTGTTGTTTTAGATGGCATTTATGCATGCACTTGTCGCCTTTGTAAATCTTTAGCTCATTGTATGTAAATTGTGTGTGTCTAGTTGAGCGGTGATGTCGAGAGTAATTGTTTCCATTTCCCCGAAGAATATTGTAATTTTGAACACCAAGGCCTTCTCCTATAAGCGGGATAAACTTTGAAAAATATTAAAGACTTAATACGAAGTAAAGGATGAGCCTTCTTAAAGTGCTTGCTTTAAGCGGAATATTAAGGGGCTGCTCTGTCAAGGTTGCGGCCGCTGAATACTCAAGTCGGAAGGTGCGTCATCTAGTGCTAAGGTAATTTTGAATCATGCCGAAGTTATGCTATGGCTTGTGGTTGGGGAGCTGTGAACTGAAAATAACTGAATATAACTCATTTATATGATAATATATAAAATAAACTTCAGGGACTTTGACAAACTTTCGTCAGGGACGAAATCTCTTAACAATAAAATTGGGAAAAAACTGGTCAAGTTAAATTTATGGAATATAATTAAAGTGAATATATAAATAGTAAGTAGTTCTAAAAAATTATGAGTAATGAATAGATTCATTACTTCATTAATAGAAAATGAAAATATATTACAATAATCTTTTAAGACAAAAAGAAGAAGAAATAAAAGAAAAATAATAATAATTATCTATATTAAATAGATAAAATTAAATTAATTAATAAAAAAAAAAGAACAATGATCGATTGCTATACACAAAGTGATCTTGAAATACGTAAACTAAAAGAGTATATTACAGATAACGAAATCAAACTGCAGATGATAAATAATAAATTTGTCAAACATGACAATTAATGAAAAAAACCTGATATGAATTAAAATATTATTTTTAAAGGAGAAAAAAAATAGTAAAATGAAATATAGGTTTTACTGAGACGATCCACTAACTAATTTTTAGGTAGAAATTGGAATAGGGGAGTCTGGTCTTAAATGTGGATAAGGAGCATGTCTGATATTTAATGGGAGGGTATTAAAAAATATAGTGGAGAAAACAATAAAGAAATACTGCAAAATAGCGTATTTTTTAAAAAGGTGAACAAAAAGGTCAGAAGGACATGATGTGTCAAGGATTGGATGAAAGACTTGAATCGCAGATTTGGCATAAGAAGGACGATATTTGTTATTTGCCAAAAAAAGAAAGATTGAACCGAAAGTATTCGTTTACCTACAAGTAAATAAATGGAGGGAATAAATAATGGTACCAATTTGCAAGTTTCCCACAACCTTGAAGGGTGGGAACAAGATTCAATGATCAAATGTTAGATGGGATTCGGAAAATGGCCGAGTGCTCACACTCTTCTCCGTGTTCAGTTCACACTTTCGACATTACTTATGATTCCCGATGAAGTCCTCGCCAATGGCGAATCTTCTAGAATGGGAAAAACGATGTAAAGGAGAGTTTATTGAACTGGAAAGTATGGAAGATAGTATAATTTATTTTAAGTTTCATTTGTCTCGTTCATTTGTCAATTGAGTTTGATCATATAAAAATGAACAGAAAATATCAAATTTATTTAATACGATACTAGGGCTAAATTATAACACAAATCGTATTTTGGTACTAGCGCAGTTTATTGTGGCCCCGACCTCAACTGAAAACTGCCCATTGGAAGTTATTTATCACATCTGAGAGAGCGAAGCGAGCAAAAAACGAAAGCTGGGACTGACTGAACAAAGCTAATAAAGGCCATATTTTAACTGAAAAGGACGCGATGGGGGGAAGGGTCACCAACCTTACCTGTACCCATGTTTTCCCATTAGCAAATCTAAGTCATTGCATGTACATAAGGTTTTGCAACATAAGGTTATTTAGTATCGTATAGAGCGTATTTAGTGCGTCATAGGTGAGCGTTGAAGTTAAGAGTGTTTAAACTGTGAACTATTTTAAATTTATATTGCAGTGAAAAAATCCAGTCTTCCTTTATGATATATATATTCTTCAATACATTAAAACATCACAACGTTTCGAGGCTCATTGCCTCATCTTCAGGTGTACTGCAACAATATTTTACATAATATTTACAACTTTTTAAAAAAATTTAATTTACAATAATTATAAAATTTGGAACATAAACATTTATGAATTAAAATCCTTTTATGGATTTTTTCACTGCAATATAAATTTAGAATAATAAAAGACCAAAAGGAATTTGAAAAAAGTCTTCCAATAAAGTATAAACTATCAATATGTAAATTATTTATTTTTTGAAACATAAATTTAAGGTATTTACATAGTATTTAGGTTCTGTAAACTACCTCTTTGAACAAAATGTTTGAGGTTAGGATATGGTCATCTGTGTTAGTTTTTTGGTGGGTTTGTTTTACACAGACATAGATGTCACAGAAAGAGCGCACCCTGGAAAACACCACACGCTTAGGTAAGTATACATATCGGTTTCGCGGAAAGCGAGTGCGCTGATTCTGTTGACTAAAATCGCATAATTTTGCTTGTAACTCGCAAACGATGGCAACAAAGTTAAAGTGTATATATCGATTATGTTCTTCCCGACATACTGAAAAAAATGACATCTTCGAAAAAGGCCGGCGACCTATTTCACTGAGAATTGCAGTTTTTCGCTTACAACTCGCAAACGAAGGGGTTAATCGAAAAAATGTATATGACCGAAAATGTTCTCCTTAAAAACCTGAAAAGGTTGAGACCATTTAGAAACCTTTACGACCGTGTTGATTTTTTCGCAACAAGCGCGGTTACGGATACCTCGCAATTGAAGGCGAAATGAGTGATTTGTAGATTTTTCCGGTGTAGCTTTAAAATGTGCCTCATTCATGAAATTTAATGAATTATTAAGGAAGTTATGGCTTACCGAGAAAAAAAGGGTCTTGAGAAATAATGTATATGGTGATAAATTAAAGAACTTGTTTTAGCTATAAGGATATAGTATTCTACGGATAATTTAGGAGTAGTTCTTTATGTATCTTAATTTAGTTTTTTGTAGCTTTTAAAAATAATTAAAAACGATATAATTAAAAAAAAAACTAAATCCATTAAAAAATCACCGTTAATATTTTAAACTAAAAGCGATTGATTTAAGTGAATTTGAGACAAATTGCAGCAAAGAGATTCAACTTCCTTTTAGAAAATGCGGCGTACTAACTGTTGACAAACGATACAACAGTTTTATTTATTTGTTCTTACTCTCGTGAAATATCCAGTAAAATCTCGAAATTTTAAATACGGAGATATTAAATCTCTACCAGAGAGAGTTGAAAAATTAAAAGTTCACTAGCATCAACTTCAGATATGCAAAAGTCATGACGACCCAAGCACAAGCAGAAGATAGCACTAAATCAGCAAACACTGGACCCCACTATCTCGGACCTGTCAGGACGTTTGTTCAACTAAGGACTTGTTACATAGACCTTCTTCTGTTTGTTGTCTTGTACAAACATGTTTACACAGCTTGTTTGTCCTGTCCGATTTGTTATACAAGCACTATGAGTCGCATGAAAAAAAAAAAAAACAATATGTTAGCTACTTCCATAAATTGCGCTTACAGTACAGTATCATTAAGAATTTTACTATGGCTAATGACAAATAATATATGTTTTGGTCATCAATGTCCTACCTTGTAAGGTATCAATAAAAAAAAAAAATTAGTTTCATTTCCCAGATGTGTGATTATAGCTTCGGAAACATGCTTCGTCTTCGTTTCTTCGGCTTGAAATAAGGAAAGATAAATGTGTGTTGAAGAGTGAAATGTATTTTTTCCTTGTATGCATTTAAGTAAGAGTATAATTTGTATAGGTTGCGTATGGACGTCAACAACTACCAATGAACGTTTTTAAAATAGAAGCTCAATTTTTATTTCCTTGATACCGTGGGTAAACAAGGAAGAATGAAGGAATCGAAAACAGTTTAAATCCTATGAATCGAAAATTTCCATCCGCGTTTGACATTGCAGGAAAAAGGAAATAAATTGGTTTAGTCTTAGACCTTGGTCGAATTCTATTGGAAGGGCTTAATATATTTTATTTTAATGCCAGTTTGATGAAATTTTAAAAGGACTGTGAATGCTGGAACCTAGGTAGCCCCATACCAATGTTATTATAAATTACATTTCGAAACAAACATAGAGGACGAATTCGGAGATGCATAAAAATATTTACTCAGGCTCAGAATTTCTATTTCACAAGCAAACGTATTCTCCTAGAGTAGCGTATAATGCTAAACTGGTCCCGAAGATTTTTATAAATTTTGGTGCTTTAAGCGAATCAAAAATCTTAATATATTACAATAAAAAGGTAAATAAAATATATTAATTTAATCATTATTGTTGGTAAACATCTTGTTTTGAAATTATTTTAAATAATTTATTTTTTAAGAGAAAAGATTTGGCTCCTCCGGGAATCGAACCCGGGTTCTCTTCCAAATATTTTCTCTTCAAAGGAAGACCCGGGTTCGATTCCCGGCGGAGCCAAATCTTATCTCTTCAAAAATAAATTAAATAAAATATATATTAAGAAATTATGTATGATCGCCGGTCTGGTTCCGAAGGGACACATATAAACCAAAGAAGCAAGGACTTTTATTATAATTGTCTGTTATTATTATTTATAGAAAGACCTTTTATTTTGATATAGTTTTATTCAAAGAAAAAAAATAGGCCCCGCCCGGAAATAGAACCCGGGCTATGAATCTTCAATATGAATAAGAACATCAATTAGGATTCATTAGGATTCTTTCATTAGCTTCATTAGGATTTAGCTCATAAAAAAACCAGTAAAAATGTACAAAGCAGCAGAAAGAGAAATCTTCACAACGGAAAAAGGATAAATGAATCAAGCCAGGGAAGCGGTACTCCTGGGTACTATCTTTCCCCATGCCTAAACATTGTTGTTATTCCAAAGATAAGATCTTTTAGCCAAGAACATAAAGCGTCAAAAAGAACTGAATTCTCAGCTGGGATAGTTTACTCATACAACATGAATCGTTTAAAGAAAGTTGTACTTCATTAATCGACAGCCTTATCGTAGCCATCAGGTTTCAGAAGAATGGAGAGCGATTATGAAATGAAAAAGATAACTAAATTAAATGACATATACAAGATAAGGGACCTAAAAAGGTATTGCCGACACGCAGGTGGAAATGCGGGTAAATTTCGACATATGAACAATAGAAGCCTGGGAAGTCGACGCTAGAAAGGAAGTTTCTCAACGACTATTGCGATCCGACCTGCAAGGGGTTAACGAAACGTTGTGTAGGGTACAGGGCTTTAAATGCGGTAACATGTTTATCGAGTGTATATAATCTAAAACATACATAATTAAAAAATAAAACAAATGAGTATATAAAATGAGGAAAAACTTGCTCGTGATAGCGTACCAATTTGCGAATTACAGGCGGAAAACAGCGTGAGAAAGGCACGACGATGAAGAGGATTTCTCCTCACTAAGCTGTTAAAAATACCTCAGTCAAGTATAACGAAATAATAATATTGGTACATCGAGGAAATGACTAATTAGCTTTGGCATTTTTGAACTAAATACACGCACAATGAAAGAACTACAACACAAATTGAAGGGGTCGGGGGAAAATAGTGCCAAGCGAAATTTTTAACAAAAATGTATAAACAGAAATCGTCGAATTCAGCGTCAAATGAGAACCTAACTTTACAACTTTGGTACTAGATTATGTCGGGAATCGACTGTACAAAACATTTAAATCATCTAAGGACAAGTTAAAATAAAAAAAAGAATGAATGTTACCACTATAAAGCTTGAAGAGTCATGGGTATAAAGAGGTAGTGTTTCTTGATCAGCAGTCGTGCCAGGAGGTGATTTGACCGTGATCACGCTAAACCACCAGTTTACCGTTACTTTTTTTTCAATTAAGATACCCGAGGATGTGCAGCCCTAGGGGGTGCCTCGGCCTCAGAGACGATGACAGGATAGAAAATATATCCTACCAAGCCAGATTCGAACTAAGGAGCTTGAGCACAACAGTTCAGTGCCTTATCATTGAACTACTCCGCTCCTTTGGATTATTTATTTATTTATTACTTTGATTATTTATTTTTTTCCATTTTCAGAAAAAAAAACTTTAGTAAGACCTTTTAACAATCATGGGTAACATGAAAAAAATCATAATAAAAAAATGTTTCCGGAATTAATATGATTTAATATTTTCCTGCGTGGAAATTTCTTTTAAATCATTTCGGTTTACAGCAGTCCACTAACTACTTACTAAAATAGAAATAAAGAAATAAAAATAATTTATGCCAAACATTAACCTTATCAAAGAAGCCATGACAAGGAGCCATAAATTGCAGGGATGATGCAGATCTGACAAAACCGGATAATACCAGACAGTATACATTAGGCAAAACGAGATTACGGGAAAGTTGTGCTGATTTAGTATGCATTAGTTCCCTGCACAAGGATTATGTTCAACTGCTCTGTTATTGACCATCGATGAAATATCCATTGTTCAACATAGACATTAACATACGTTGCGGAACTAGCTATGTTATGAAGAACGCATATATGTTCTCGTTAACACGGATATGTAATTATTGATAGATAGTTCCATCCATATCATTAATCTTACACTGAATACATTCTCAGACCTATTGAGTTCTAACTACATACGTCAATCAGCATAAGTAATGTCACAAAAAAGATAACACAAATAGCATGCCATACTTCAGGGTATCGATACCCATTGATAACTTCCACATTACCTTGACATTAAAATCGATCCTATAACACAAACAAGATACTTAATATTAATAAAAAATACTGTTTGATATTTTAGTACTTAAAGTGAAAAGAAAGTCCTATATTATAAAGGAATTGATTTTTCTAAATGTTTAGGGAGCCTTAAATGAAGGTGATGAAGCCTATACGATCTGCGGTACTCGTTAAGTACCTTTGTTTTAGTTTATATTGAGAAATTAACTGTCTCTCATCACGCCTAAAAATACGAAATGGCTAAATATGATATATGATGAAAATCAAGTAAACATATACAGGAGAAAAAAATAAAACTATTCCGTCAACTCATAGAACACCTTGAGCTCACGCATGCGCCCAACGCCTTTAATGACAAACCAATGCGTTATAATTAAAGATGTTCTGTTCATTTAATGAAAATTATTTGTTACAAGTACATATAGAATTATAAAATCTGACGACTTGGAGTATTATGCTTGGATTGCCGAATTATCACAAGTAAAAACTTTTATTTAATAATAAAAGAAATTAGTTTTTTTTTTTTTTTTGAGCAAATGAAAACAAAAATAAGAAATGAATGTGGAAAAATGTATAACTTTGAGAAGTGGCAATTAACAAAACACATTAATTTCTAATCTAAGTAAGTTGGTAAGTGAAAGTTGTGTATTGCGCGCACGCACCAGATTTTTTTAAAATATACTAGTAATTAAAAATTAACAAAAAAAAACATTTATACTGAATCTTTAGCGATATTTTTTTTTTAAATTAAAGCGGTTTAGTTAGTTTTTTCATACTGTTGATATGAAAAGTGCTACCTCAGGCCTGTAATTATCTTATCGTTTTAATTGGCAAGCATGGTCAAACATATCCTATCGTTAAAAAAAAAAAAAAAAAAAAAAAAACCATTATATATATATATATATATATATATATATATATATATATATATATATATATATATATATATATTATACAACTAGAGTCCTTTTGTCGGACTACTAATAATCTTTGAATGACATGCGTCCTTCCGAAACAGAACTGTCATAGCATTGTTACCTGAGCTCAGTCCATCTTCATTCATTTTCGGGCGAATGTTGACTTATTCTTCATATTTACTACTAGTTAATAATAAATAAAAGAATAATTTAAACAATATTTTGGAATAAAATTTCTCCGTTCCGGCAGACAGACAGTGCGGCTTTCCCAGGCGCCTAATAACCAGGCAGCGTTGAGTTCAGTGACTCACGCTCACTCCCACTTCCTCGCCACAGAGGCCTACTTATTGACCTTAAAGTTATCTTACGGGCCCGGTACAAAAATAACAGTTTTTCGAAACAGAAACTTAAAAATAATGAATAACTTAGTGCATTTTTATTAAGCATTGTATTTAATGCATTTCTTTCAATTCAAACAAAATTGTATGCAATCTTAATAATTTATTCAGATAAAAATGCAAATTAATATCTAATGTTAAAAGGCCATTTTTAATTTCAGATTTTTTTAGATAATTTTTTTTTCTTCAAATATATTTGAAACTAATAAATAGTGCATTAGTTTGTAGATTCCTTCAAATTAATATTAAAAAAATAAATCTTTTTATTAAATTGGGGCAATCCTGTTGCAGTCTGAGATTATATTTTTACATTACGGTGGACGTTTCGGACAATGTGCCTATATATATTCATCACCTAAATGTACAGTGCTAATTATATCATAGTAATTAATTAGATCATAGTAATTAATTAGATCAAGTAACTAATTAGATCACAGTAATTTAAACAAACGAATATAATTAATAAATACATATAACAAATATTACATAAACAAATATTAGTCCTAAAAAAATATAAATCTTTTTTTTTTTTTTATTTATTAATTTATAAATCTAATCACGCGATATAAAAGATAAGTAATGCTGAAATCTATATTGACATAAGCTCCACTCTGAGATCTTTAACGATAAAAGAATTTCCGACAATAAATTAAAAAAAAAAACAATATATACTTTATTAACACTTTTTTTTTAATATATATACGAAGGTTAATTTTACTGATTCCAGTGAGATCGTGCTTTTCAAATACAAATTTTTTTTTTATTTTATAAAAGGCCAAAACCTCTTTACCAAAAAGTAAAATTTCAAAAAATAACATTAAATTCCTCCCTTTTTTGCAAAATTTTTAAAACACAGGAAAACTTATTTACATTTTGAAGATTTACTTAATTAATATAAAATTGTTGGTATTATTAAAGAATTAAGTTTGATAAAATAATCTAGACACGATAATTTATGAACAAATAAACAAATAAATAAAGATTACACATTTTTAAGGTATACTTCAACAAGAATGACAATTAAGGCACTTCATTAAAATGTATCAAATTCGTATGGCTACCTGTATACAGAACACGGATATATATAAGAAAAATATAAAATAAAAAATATGAAATTTCTGAACCACCATGCGAAGTATAATAATTATTTATTATTATAATTGCATGAAATGTTATATTAAATAAAATTTAAAAATTACGACTCTTATAAAATTTAATAAATAATAATAATAAATTCCAACTAAACGTTCCCATAACCGTTAAAAATTATCAGAATTATTCTTTAATATATAATTCTTGATTACTAATTATTATTTAATTGTTAATTACAACCCTTATTTAATATATATTTCTTTCTTTTTAATTATAATCCACTTGAAATAAGACACGAACTGTCAAATATGTACATATCATGTAAATCCTACCATAAAGATAAATTCATTCACCTTCAACAGACCCTTTCATTTTAACAATTATTTAATGTTGTAATAAAAATTAATGCTTGAATAAATAAATAATTCATAATAAGGTTGCTTTAGCCGAGAACACAGCCTCAGTAATTTGGAGGCGACTTAACAATTCCATCCGGCTCAAGAAAGGAAATCGTAATGAGGGGAATGGAAAATAGGGACTATTTTTTTGCGAGACAGTTAATTAATTTTATTATTTCAAAAATACTTGATTTATAGTTAGTATAGTTGCGTAAAACAGAGAATTGTTTAACCATAAATGAATACACTCTATTTGTTATCATGTATAAAAATTGAGAATTTTAATAAATACATGAATATTAAACTTTAACTTATGGCTAAATTGCGAAATAATATTTATAATATTTATATTTTAATAATATCAATGACGGAGAAAACAAATCAAATCGTAAATATTAGGTACGACACAGGGCTTACAAGTAGGTACCACAACCCAATTCACCTTGAGGTACTCGACGAAGACGAAACATCCTCAAATTACTTCTTTAAAAAATTTTATTTTTAAGTTAAATGATTTTTATTTTTATTTAATTCATAAATTAATCGATACAATTTTATTACATGTTTTAATTTATTATTTTATTGCTGTAGATAAGACTGAACAAGATTATTTGTTAATAAAACACTGGTACAATAAAATCCAAGGCCTTAAAATACTAAATCATTGGTGCTTAAAAGCGTTATCAGTTAAAACCTTTTTCCTCTTTCTACGTATATTTATTATTTTTCAAACCTCAAATTCATCAAGAAATAAGAAAAAAAATTCTAAGAGATCTTATAAGATTTAATAGACAAAAAAAAATGTAGATAATACCAAATAAAACAATAACAAAATGAATTATAGATCGAAAAAAATAAAACTACATATACTTATTATAAATTTATTGATGTGCTATAGATATCGATTGATTAAAATCGAATGTTTTGGTTTGAACTGTAGCTAAAAATATATATATATATATATAGCTAAATATATATATATATATATATATATATAAATATATATTATTATTTATATAATTAAGGTTAATTTATAACTGCATAACTGATTATATGGCATGTATTTATTGTATGATTTATAATCATTAACTAAGTTACGTATGATATTTTGCTATAAATATCTTTATAGCGTATGATATTTACCTGTTTGGCTGTCGGTCTAGGCAAAGTCTCTGTACCGTTGACTACAGGAGCTTTTTCAGGTTCTTTCTCGTTGGCCATTATAGCTTCAGCAGTAGGCATTATAACGGAATATCTCCGAAAATAAATGGAACTAAATAAACTTCAATAAATCCTTCATATAATAAACATTTACATTGTCACCAAATCAACTTGACAAACAGAAAAAAAAAAAACAAGCGGTAAACACAGTAACAAAAAGTAAGTTTTTTCTCTAGAACGGATAAACAGATGAAACACACTAGTTTGTTATTATTTTAATTGATGAAGTTTGTTTGACTAAAGAGAGATATTTGAATAAATCGGAATAAACAATTTGATCGTAGAGAGACGACAGACCGGCTTCGACAGTAAACACAAACACAACTGGACAGCTGCAGTTACCTGGGAGCTGTAACCGACCGCAGCGCTACCTAGCTCCAATTATCGTAACTAGCGAATATCCCGCTCTTATTGATCAATTCAACCAGTTTCTTATTCACAAACATAACCACCCTTTCAATACCACACAGATTTATTATTTAAATTCTTGCTTATTTACTTTAATATTTTTAATTCATACATGAACTACTATATCATCAACTGTCTAATATTAAGATCATTCATAAATTGTTAATCATTTACTTTAAAATCTTTAATAGTAGCTATTAACTTATATGTAGCCGAAGTTTAGATATTTATCTACATATCACACACTCTTTATTTAGTTTTTGTAAACTGTTAAGCAATTCATTTGAATGTAAAATATCATACACTAACTGTAAATACTTGTTAATATGTAATGAAAGTGTTTTAATCTTATTTTTTTCTTCATATATTGTTTATTGTTTAGCCAAGCCACGCTCTATTTTTATGGGGAACTCCCAAAAGACTGAAAGAATAAATAATTTTTTTTTTTTATCTAACAATAATTTTTCATTCCAACACGCTTAAAACCATTGATAAGATTGTTCAAAAAAATATTTATTTATTAGAACTGGCATAATAATTATTTTCATGTGACATTATTTGTAATGAAGATTTTTATTCTGTCAATGTTATCTTCACCAATAACAACAGATCATAACAATGAAGTTTAAAGCTTCAATGTCATTGATTTACTTAATAATTTCTTTGATATTTATACTCAGCAATATTTAAAAAAAAAACTGAATGTCAATGTTAATGTCATGAATTGGTTTTTAAAAAATTATTTCATTTTTAAATTCAGCTATAATTTCAAAACTTTAATATAGTCTCAGATAATTTGGAATTAGGGATGATATTTTTTTGAAAGTGGCTTATATTTTTATTAATAGATGTTGGAAGAAAACAAATAATTAGACGTACATTCAAGCAAATAAGTTTGTAATTTTTTATTTTTATTTTATTTAAGTCTGTTTATGTTTTCATCAATAATAAAAGAATTAAAAAGTTCACAATGTTACAAAATTAAAAAAACAAAAAAATAATAAATAATAAATAATAAATTAGTTTAATAAAAAAAATATCTTATTTTATTTCTTTATAATAAAAATAAGATGTAAAATAGATCCTATTTATTAATCAACTAACAAGAAAATTTCATATCCTAAATCAAGTGCATCAATAGGTTTCATTAAAGTATCATCAAGTACCTTATTTTTTCTTATATAAGTACCTTATTTAGATTTTTATATTAAAAATCTAATAAAATATACTATGCCATAATGTATTTTACAAATAGATTATAGCAAGGCAAATAGTGCAACGGATATAAAATGAGGAGTAGAATTCCGAAACCAACAAAATCCAATTTTGATATTACAATTACTTTGCAAAATTTCTTCCAAAAGTAGTTAAATCAAATAGAAGACTGTCCTATAAAAATGAAGTCTGTGCTTTGATAGAATTGATTAATTAAAAAATTAAATACAAAATTGAATGATCTTAATTAGCTGTGAAAATTTTCCAAAAACAGTCTAGTACAATTTTAGAATTCTATGTCTTCAACATTACTTATAAGTAAAATAACATACATTATAGTTCAAAATATTATGGGACATTGTCAAATAAATGAGGGGAAATACTATTTCTCCATCAACTCTGTCCACAGATCATAAAATAAAACTGTAGGTAAGATTATTAAAAGTTATTTTATTTTTTATTATAATCTTTTTTCTTTTTTTTTGCAAGAAGCTCTATCCCCCTCTTCGGCATATAAAATTTCATCTAAAGAATAATAAAGAATGTAAGAAAATGAAAAATTAAACAATCTTACCAATTACCTCTGCTATTTTTTATAGGTTTAGTTGAATGTCATTTAGAACCCAACTATAGTGAAGATACAAGGAGGTTAATGCGTCTAGCTTGACCGTTTATTGTGTTCATTTTTCTTTGCCCAATATTTTGATTTCATCAAAACTTATTATAATAACATGTATCTGTCATTTGGAATACTCGTGTAGAAAAACCCACAAAAATATGTCTTCCTCGCCCTCAAAGGTAAAGAACCATGTAAAACTGGGACCCTCTCGAAAATTTTAATGGCACTTGCATCATGCTACCCCTTCTGAGCTCCCATTTAGAAAAGTATAAATAAATTAATCACATCAGATCTTAAAAACTTTATAAAACAGCACAAACATTCAACAACATACAACTGAAAACTTATCAAAATTGGTTTATTAAACAAGATTTATAAAAAATCTCTGGAGGAAACTTTTTTTTGTGGGGGACTCTACCTGGCCATGTGTGGCATACGGTTACTCTATAAGTAAACCCAATCTACTCTAACCAATGAGCAGGTACTACTTTATTCTGTGAATCTGCCACAAAATAATATTCAACCCACCCAGGTCAATTTGAACAACCACAGTTAGACTCGAGAATGATATAACGGGTCCGGCTCTGGCACATTCGGTTATCCCGACCTTGGAGCATTCTTTAAATCCCACAATAGGAACAATGCTGGTCTAACAAAAATAAATGCGTTTTGGAGTTATTTATACCACTAAAGAAAACTTGAAGGGCTTTGGCTGGAGCTTACATTAGAGATATATATTTCAAATTTACTAGGAAAAAGAAGCAATTGAAAAGGAAGTTAGTAAGAATGTAGTACTACTGGAGCATATTAATTAAGCAAAGGTCATTGTTTTAAAGTGATTTTGATTTAAGTTACTGGTTCAATATAAATCCGAAGAAAAAAAATGTGACAAGTAAACTTGTTAAATTGTTAAAGTAAAAATTTAGTGAAGAGTGAATGAATTGATCTGAAGAGTGGGTCAAACCATACTCTCAAGTACTACCTATACAATATAACTAAATTTTAGTTATACTGAACCCTTTTTATTCATATAATTACTCATGCCTGATTATTTCATCATTATTACATAATGCCCGACCTAGGCTAAGGGAACAAACATGAAAATCACAAAGTTTGTTAACAACTATTCCTCTTAAAAAAGAATGCTGTTCAAAGTTTGAACATGGGACCAAAAAATGTATTTGATGCAGTTCTCATTATTTAATTAGTTGCATAAAACTATATTTTTGTAACAGGTAGATGAGCCCTACATAATACGACAATACTTTATTTTATTTATATATGTCCTGAGAGTGGTTACAGCAAAGATAACAATACTATAATGTAATTTAGTAATAAAACCATGCTAACTATTTTCTCAGAATTCGGTACACTAGTTTCCAGTGAAAAAGAAGGAATGACATTTTTAGATAACAACCAGAAAATTCACATGAGATTAGTTATTATAAAAATAAACTCAAAGTCATCTAAACCCTCCAAACCAATTAGAATAGATCAAGTGCTTATCGCCTCAAATAGAATCTGCATTAACCCTACATATTCAAATTTACCAAAATGCATGCACCTGGATTTTAAATTAAAATAAAGCAGCAATCTGAGTTAATATCTAATTTTTGATAATTTAAGAGAAGAAGTGTATAAAAAAAGAAACAGAATAAAAATCTGGAAATTAGACTTGGCATGTTTTTTGGATTGGACGTCTCAATTATCAAAATTAACTTTTACAGAAAAACTATTTTCAAAGGACTTGTTTGATTAAAATTGCAAATTCTCTATGTGTATAATTGTTTTAAATACACTTAAACATTTATACACTGAATGGTGGTGAGACCATCAATATCGGCTCCTTCAACTTTGAGAAAGTGGCCCAGTTCACATATTTGGGGTCACTTGTCACTCAAAATAATTCATCTGCGGCTGAAGTGAGGAGAAGAATATTGATGGCCAACAAGTGTTACTTCGGACTCCGCAAGGAAATCACCTTCCGCCTCTTATCCCGGCAGACCAAGCTTCAACTGTACAAGACATTAATCAGCCCAGTACTACTGTATGGATCAGAAACATGGACCACAAGCAAAAGAAAGGAGAAAGACCTCTTAGTCTTTGGAAGGAAAATTCTTCATAGGATCTTTGGAGGAGTCCCAAACGACGAAACATGGAGAAGGCAGACGAACAACGAAATTTATTCAATTTTTAATGAAAAATATGTTGTTCTGACAATGAAACTGGGAAGGCTGCGATGGGCTGGCCAAGTGGAAAGGACTACCGGGATGAACTAGAATGAACAACCAGGCAATTCCTAAAAGTTATTAACTGAACCCCTCATCTGTACTAGAAGAAGGGGGAGACCGAAACTCAGGCGGGATATGCTAGAGATATCCTGGGAGTCAGGAGCTGGATGGCAACGGCACAGAGCAGAAATGACTGGAGGAAGGGTGGAAGGGGCCAGGACTTGTCGACGAGTTGTTGTGCCAATATAATAATATTAATAATAATATTATTAATAATAATGTGTATTATTGCTTTAAATATTTAATTTATTTAATTGTTTCCATTGTATTTTTAAGAAAAGAGGTAGAGATGTTTAGCTTTCTTTCATATCTTACTTTGTTACGGTATTTTTATTCAATGTGGAAATGATATTGCCATTGGCATTCTATATCTTTTCTTTTACTAACTGAAACCACTATTGAACAATTATTAATAAGTTAGGAGAGTGGAAGGATTGAGATTAAAGGTCACCTCATTCTAATCAGCAATGGACTTCATATAAAGTATGAGTAAATAACAAAGATTAATAATCACAATTAGATGTTTGAATAAAATTAATTTTCCAACTAAAGGCTAAATATGAGTGTATTTAATAGAGTAATAAGCTTTCAGGAATTTTATTTTTCATCTTTCAGGGGTGGGCACACACACCACCCAGAAATCTCTTCTTGCTCCTAAAATCATAACCTCCTTTCCTTGTTTTAGTTAAAAATTAATAATTTAGGCCATACAATACATGAATAATATGATTATTTTTTTGGTGAGAAAGATTTATTAATACAAGGCTTTATTATTAAATTTCCTTTTCATTCATTATGAAAATATTATAAAAAATGTTATTTAGAGATGACAATTGAACTTGACTTGGTGTAACTTTTTAATGATTCTAAGATGATTAGGTACCAGGAGAAGGAAAAAAAAATATTTTTTTTAATTTATATATTTTAACTTGAAAGTTAAATAATATTGAGCCACAGGGTCATATATGGTGTAGTAGTTAGCATAACAGCCTTATATCCCCGATGTTGTGGGTGGCATTAGGATTCTTCTCCACGGAGGGTGTAAAAACATGCTTTGGTTATGCTGCTGTTGAGATGGGATGTAAACAATTTTAATTACTATCAAAACATTGGCACATTATGTCTAAAGCAAAAACTTTTTTTAGAAAAACTGCAAGTCTGTGCAATGTCAGGTACTGAAAAAATATCCTTATCCTAATTACACCTGGATATGACAAATTTATAAATCCTACTTTGAGCACCATCTGATTAGACGTAGCAGTAGATTGTGACAATAAACAAATAATATAACTTTAAGCAACAGAAAGGAAATGTATTTCGCTTCTTTTCTTCTTTAAATTGAAGCCTGCATTATTCAGCTTAAACCATAAGTAATGAGCGGTGATACAACTATTTTAGCTGATTTCAACACTGTTTACAAAGTTTGATATTTTAATAAAAAGCCTATGAGTTTTCGATAGTTATTAAATGATGAAGCAAAATATTGTACCTCCCCAATAGTAGAAATCTCATAAAAGAAATTATTTCACAACTTATTTATAAAAATAATTGTGGACTTACAATAATTGATGTGATATGACAAATTGCTACATGCTACCAATTTGCTAATTGCTACCAATTCATAATGAACAAATAATTAGTTGAAATCACAAAAATATACATTTTCTAGCCAAATGATTAAGATTTAATTGATTAAATCAATACACCAAGTAAATATTTTTTATTCATTCACACTGAAAAATAAATTTTGCCCCAAGGCATTTATTTTTCAAACAGAAAAAAAAATTTTAATTTAAAATAATAACGAACAGGAAGCTTAATTTTAATTACTATCAAGATATTGACACATTATGTATAAAGCAAAAACTTTTTTTAGACAACCTGCAAGTTTTGATATCATCTTTTGGGAAAACAAAATGTTTTATTAGTATACAGTTAGTTAGGAGATGAATGAATAATTAAATTACAGTCTATAATATTTTCTTATTCAGATTAGCCAGTCTATATGGCTAATTTTATTTTTGAGAACACACTAGATGATTTGACGAGGTTCTTTGTAAGGTTAAATGGTTTTAGAATATTAAGTTAAACATAAAATTTATTTTATTTTATCTGATATGGAATCCTGGATTGGAGTGGAGAAGTGAGTTACCCCTAATGCCCATATTAACTCCGCCAAGTTAAAGTTAACATCTTAGTGTTAACAGTGGGGACATAGTAAAACAGTTGGTAAAGCATCAACTAAACGGGGAACCCACTTTGCTGATTTGGAATATTACACACAATTTGTGGCTTTAGAAATCATTAGTGATGACAGTGGTTTGAGTGAGGAATCCCCCACCCTCTCCCCTGGCCCGGGAAACCACGTATAGCCTACAAGGCGAGGAAGGGGAGGAACCAAAAAAAAAAAAAAACGAACGGAAAAGGAGTAAAGTCCAATTTTTTGTTTTCTAAAAACATAAAACAAAAGATGGGTACCTGTTCAGGTCAAGCCATATAATGTTTAATTTAAAACAAGTAAGAGGGGTTTAGGCAACATTACACTTAGTAATCATTTAATCCCTGCAAATGAAGTTTATTAATATATTGGTTAAATGATTTGATACACTACAGTTTGTCAATAAATGCCAGAAGGAAATTTGTTACAAATTTTTTTTATTATATGGGAGTTCTCAATGTCCAAACACAGGGAATCCACTGTTCACTCCAGTAGACGCTAAGTAATTAGGGGGAAAAAAAATCTTCGTTTGAGAGATATTTCACATTTTGTGTTTTTCCAACTTTTCCCTTTAAAACTCCTGATCATTCTGATATAGTCTAGCTGCAAAAAATCAAATTGCTGGGCTCCAGTAGCCTGACATGCCCCACATAACCAAGGGGGAAAGGTTTGGATGGTGCGGCTTGTACCGATTGTTATTGTTAGAACTGTGTGTTGGAGTTTTGATTCAGTATTCCACAGATGTTACAAAAAAAAAACACCAAGGATCCTATTCAACATCTAAACAATAATAATAGGAATAGGTACAGTACTGGTTTAGTAAAAAGTGAAGGATAACTATGGGCGGTCCTAGGTATGAGATATGGGGGATAGATCTCCCCCAAAATTTCGGAAAAAGGTTATTGGAATAAATAAAAGCATCTAATTCATAAAAATTGTCTATTATAGTAGTATGTATTTATGAATAAGAATTGTTCTTATTCTTTATGTAAATTAATAAGTGTTGGCTTTAGCATGTGTTTTTGATTTGGTTTTTTTATACTGACCAATCCCTCTCCCCCCCCCCCCGCCCCGAAATTCGCTTCTGGGGCCATTATACTCAGGGTGACTACGTCATACAGCTTCACTGTAAAAATGACGGATAGTTTTTATTGTTTCGAGCAGATGGTTTATTAATTACGCTTGAGAGCTAATTTATCATTATTGAGTATGTTCATTGGTTACGGTCAACAGCCTTTTTATGTATGATATTTTCCCTAAAAGTTTTCCCTAATATCAGTTGTATTTGGAATTCAGAAAAAGTTTAGATATATCCTTTGACAGTACTTTTAAAAAATTATTAAATAATAAATAAATCCTCTATAAAAGATAATTTAAGATGAAGTTCGTTTTAAATTCTGTAAATATATCATTTCATTCGGCAACAGTAGTTGAGCTGAGTGTTTATAATTATCGTTTAGACCGAGGAAGCAGAAAAAACCATGGAAATATGCAAGGCCTTCCATTGTAACGGATTGACAAGGCGTAAAATCGTTCGAAAAATGGCCACAATATGTTTTGCGTAGAAAAACATCCCATACAAGGAATAAAATAAGACTAGATAAAGAAGGGTAAAATAAGGCTATATAAGATTTTTCGAAGAAACGTAGTACGCCAGTAGTCATGAATGGTTTGGGGAAGATTTTACTCTTGTTCTTTGTAACTCATTTCGTTGTTGCTGTGAGAAGTACTACTTGCAAGGTAATCATAAAAATCGTTTTCTTAGTTTAGAGAGTTTCAGAAATTAAAATTATAATATGATACAGATACTTGTGACTTTTTTTGCTTTCCGACTAAATATTCTGAATATTTATTTAATGATATAGTGCGAAAAAAAAAGAAGTTAAACTACTACGGACTGTAAATTAACCATGAAAACAAATTTAATGACCAACCTACTATTAATCTCGGGAACTCCATGTCAGCATTTTCATTGTTTTTTCCCCGTTCGTGACATTACGTAAGCTACTATACTGATCCGGAAATTAGTAGAATTAAGTATCACATACTAGCTCTACTGTGAAAATAAAAAGCACTTTGAACTAAGCCTTATTATTAATGATAAATATCTTTTAAGTAATATTGTATGTTTTTCATCCAGGGTGAAAAAAGCTTTAAAAAAAATGTAAATAAAACTGTTAATGTTTTAACTCACCAGTAAATCAGTAAAAGGCATGCTAATTTTCAAACAATAGTTCTTTGTTAACTAATAATTTAAAGCTCCGGTTAATCGCTTTTAACCGGAAATCCATCCCCCCCCCCCCCCCCCCATCATCTGTAATAGTTATACTGCTGTATTTTGTATCATAAATCTATTAAATAAATAAATTCGCATTATACTTAATTTTTTAATACTCAAGTTTTGTCTATTTATTAATAATTTTACCTTATATCATTTTTTGTTTTAGTTTTGTTTTAGGAATTTGTTAGTATTAATAAATTTAAATTTTATTTTAATTAAATTTTCACCGATATCTTTTTTATTTCCTTAGTTTAATTGCATACAATGTATTTACCATTAGATAACTTTATTTCAAAGAAAACTTATAAACGGTAAACAAAATAATTACTTTAATTTAAATAAATCTGATAGAAATGTTGCCTCTATATAACTCAGATTATAATTTATTTAAATAATATTATATGAAGATTGGCCATGACCCGGAGCCATTCGAACCCGGGTTCCCGCATCACCGCACGTTCCTGTTCGTTGGCCAACTTGGCCACGCCAGTACCCCATTCACATCTACATTCTCTCTTCAATGATCCTAAGACCCGCACGGGATTGTCACATTCGCAATGTAATCAGGGGCTACACATTGTCCAGAGTTGGGATCAAATAGATGGACTGCCATTAATTAAATATTTATTTATAAAATATTTAATGGTCATTATTTAAATAACTTTCTCCGAAGAGAGTAAGTAGGGTGGAGCTGTGTACGGACCTTTGTAGTGTAGTTGGTTAGCGCATAGCAACGTTGAGACGGAAACCCAGGTTCGAACCCCAGCCAAGGCCTATTGTTCGATTCAGATAAACCATTTCGAAAAAATGTCTAAATAATGACTGTGTAATAAAGTATTTAAGTAATAAATATGATAATTTTTATAGATTTTTTTTTAATTTCCAAAGGAAAAATGCCATGAAATTTGGACGAATGGCATCGTAAACAACAACACGACCTTTTCAACATACAAAAGGAACAGACCAGATGACAATATTTACATCCTTAACTGGCAATGGAATTACAACTCTGTCGGGAAATGGAGTTTATATTACAAAGAATGGCCAAGAAAAGGTAATTAATTAGCAACTGTCGTTTATATGTCAGTAATATGCTAGTCAGTAATATAGTAAAACTATGATCATGAAAAGTTTAGTTATACTGTGAACTGAATGAATATCTACTATAGGTTCTCCTCACTTAAAACAAAGGTATGTCCATTTAGCAACACGAACTGGAGGATTTGTTCTCACCATCCGGAAAAGACAGATACTCGCCAAACTGGACTGGAAGGCTTACAACGGGATGATCGTCTGGACTTCGATCTACAGGCAACCGTTGGAGTACACCTGGAACGCCACAATATGCACCCTGGATATGCCGATCAGATTCGAGAGTAACCTGAAAGGGTGGCAATTTCATCTGGGTAACAGTTAATTTTACTTAAAATTTATTTGCACAATTATTCCGCTTAATTCATTTATAATCAATATATTAAAATTGATTATATTGACATCCAAGAAGATCTCGTTAGAATATAAAAATCCTATAAGTTTGTTTTAAGATAAACCAAATAAAACCAACATTTACAAAATAAAAATTCTAAACTTCAAATATTTAGATAGAAGAAAACAGATCTGCCGTACCCCTTAAAATTCGTGTTTTAACAGAGTTAGCATAAAATTATTTTATTTATTTGATTTGATTTTTGTGTTTCCTCTACCCTGCATGGTATTGGAAACATCTATATTTTAGACTCTGTGGTAGTAATTCGATAGCTTTAAATATTTCAGTGTATTTTTGTTATCTCCTCGTCGTCTTTAAGATTTTTCTCTGATATCGTTCCCAAGTCTGGGTTTCTTCTAAGGTTGTCCAAAAGATTGCTATCTGGTAGAATGTGTTGCACAGATGGTTCTACATGACATTTCGCATGTAGAGGGTTCGAGACCATACAGCGTAAGGTATCAGAACCTTGTAGCGTGTATGAGAACTCACAGTACCCTATTCTTAATCGACAAATGGCATTTTCCTCCCTAATCGATTTTGTATTCGAGGTGATCCATTTAATCGGGTTCTTCTTTACGGCTTCTTGTTGGTCACATTTGACCTGCCATAATTGACGGATATTTAATTCATGGTCTTAATAACTAAGATAAATATATATTTTTTCAGAAGTATTATTTAAACACTCAAGCTAATAATGAATTATAGGTAATATAATTTTAACCGGAAACAAGTCAGGAATACTTCGACTGAATGAATCAAGCTTATTCACATTTGTAAGTAACATTTTTATTAATATTTTGTTTTATTTTCACTTAGGTACCATTTATTTAATATTACTTTTGTTTTGTTTGTCGGATTTAATGCATTTTTTTTAATTTTTTTTTATAACAATTCATCCAGTGATCTATCGTTCCTCTAAGCTGTGAAATAAAAACATCTTCAATAAATTTCACTTAAATCAATGCCCTTCTGCAACTAGAGCGCTTCTCTGTGAAGGTTGGGGGCAACCGGGCAACTGCATTGGCAGGGTCTTAGAATTTAGTTTAAAGAAAACATATGTTATATATTAAATCAACATGTTCATTTCATACAGGAAAAGGTTGCAGATCAGGTAATGCTCAGCAGGAAAAAGAGGGAAACGGACGATTTGAACGATGAGGAGAAGAAAACTGTGTGGAACAAGATAAAAGGTTACTTCAAAGAACTATACGATCAAGGTAGCATATTTAAAATTTATCAGCCCGGAATTAATGCAGATTTATTTTTTTTAAATATAAAAAAAATATCTAAAACTTTTTTGTTAATCAAAATACTCTCGTTACTCTCAATACATTTCTGATAGAAGCTAATAACTATTCTATGCCATTTCTATATGATTAGAAGTTCGTTAGTAAAGAAAATTCTAAAAACCTATTTTATCTCGAATTTCGATTATGATTTTTTTTTTTTTTTACTTTCACTTACCTATATATGAAATATATAGTAAGTGGAAGTATTGCGATCGTGAAAAATTTCGACTTCCGGTTTTCAACGGAAATACACGTTTTGGGGTCCCCTGAGTCCAAATGACCAAGTCCCGCGAAATGGTCTGTGTGTGTGTGTGTGTGTGTGTGTGTGTGTGTGTGTGTGTGTGTGTGTGTGTGTGTGTGTGTGTGTGTGTGTGTGTGTGTGTGTGTGTGTGTGTGTGTGTGTGTGTATGTGTGTGTGAACAGACTAGCTCAAAAACTATAAACCGTGCGAACCTGAAATTGGGTATTTAGAGTATGTATAAGCCCGCGATGTGACAGCACAAATTTCATGAAATTTGCTCAAAGGGAGGGGGTACTTTATTTACTAACTTTTTAAGTTTTTTTCGATTTTTTTAAAAACGGCTCTAACGATTTTGATTAAACTGAGTATTTGATCTATTTATATGCCTAAAATATGACTGTTAAAATTTCATCAAAATTGATCAACCGGAGGGGGGACTTTACTTAGTAAATTTTGTATCATTTTCACGTGTTTTTTTTTTATTTACTCAAAAACGGTTTTAACTATTTTGATCAAACTGGGTATATAGTGTATGTATATGCCCGAGATACGACTGTAAAAATTTCATCAAAATTTATCAACCGGAGGGGGGGCTTTACTTAATAAATTTTGTACCAATTTCACGTGTACATATTTTTTATTTACTCAAAAACGGCTTTAACGATTTTGATCAAACTGGGTATTTGATGTATGTATATGCCAAAGATGTGATAGCCTACATTTCATTAAAATTGGTCCAACTGAGGGGGCACTTTATTTCATGACTTTTTTTCCAATTTTTACCTTTTTTTCGATTATCTCAAAAACGGCTTTAACGATTTTTATCAAATTCGTCATGTTTAATGAAAATTAGATTTTCTTTAATATCAGGTAAGCTTTATCATTATTAAAATGTTCTGAGGGGGCATTTTTCGGGGGAGGGCCTTTTTTGTTTGTTTGTTTCTTTCTTATAAAGTACCATTGTTTTTGTTTACAATACAATACAATACTATAGTCCGGCCGCTGAAAGAAGCGACACGGAATTGCTCCCACCCTTTTTTGTTTACATGGAGCGTTTTTGTTTACATGGAGAAATTAACTGTCTCTCGTTACGCCTAAAAATAAGAAATGGCTAAATATGAGATATGATAAAAATAAAGAAAACATAAAGAGGAGAAAAAAAGAAAGATATTCAGTCAACTCACAAAACTCGTTGAGCCCACGCATGCGGAGTACGCCTTTAATCACAGACCATTGTCATAATTAAAGCCGTTCTGTTCATTTGAGAAGTGGCAATTAACAAAACGCATTAATTTCTAATCTAAGTAAGTTGGTAAGTGAAAGTTGTGTGTTGCGAGCACGCACCAGATTTTGTTTTGAAGCGGTCAAGGTGTGATCTGTAGAGTAGGGCTGATGAGTCAGTCTCAAAACCAAGCTCTAACAATTTTCCTCAGGTCATACGTGTGACATGGGGCCCACCTTTGTCGTGTAAAAGAATAAATATTGCCTTACCGATCGACCGAAGATAACTTAATCCTCTGAAGGATTAATGCCAGTTTCTGGTGCATCAATTTAGGAAAAATAAAATGGTTGTCTCGACAGGATTCACGAAGCTGTAGTGAATTAGCCAAAAGGAAGAACACCAAAAAGTAACCATTTTGACCGTACAGTAACAGTAACAGTAACAAACTTCTTTTGATGAGTTAGGGGATAGGGAAAATATTTTGCTGTTTCTCCTTTCACGAACCACTTCCAGAACGTTTATAACTTTTCTTATTGATCATTACCAGTGAATATTCTGTCAAGAAAAGGTTCGTTTCCATTTCGGAAAAGTAGTGTAGTGCAAACTTCATAACGTTGATTTTTTTGGCAGTTAGTCAATGCATGAGGTACCTAAGTTTCGAGCTTTTTAAGCTTTCCGATTACGTTGAGGTAGTCAGCGCCGATAAGAGAGATTCACTGCAAGTCCTAGAACAGAAAATCTGCGTTTTTTTTTTTTTTTTTTTCGAGAAAAGCTCTCAGGACATCTTCAACAAGGGACGAAGTCCTCCAAGACCGATTTTTTTTTAAACCACTGTTCAACCGGTATCGATAATGCTTCTGGTCGTTTGTTCCTCTTTCCGACCGAGTTTGAACTCCTAGTACAAAATTAGTTGAAAATCACGCTTTGACATCTTTGTACTAACTGGATTATATCAAAGCAGTGACATATTAAAGAGGTGAACAAACGTGTTTGGAAGAGGAATAATAAATGAAAACAAACCAAAAAAGGGGGTTAACTGTAGTGTAGTGGTTATCATAGCCAACTATAAGACACCGGGAAGTGGGTTCGTAGCCCGAATGGTGACCCTGGGATTTTTTAAAGGGAGTAAAAAATCATTGGCTATGCCGTCCTTCGATGGGACGTCAAATGGAGGTCCCGAGCCTGTACGATGTCAGGTCTAGTTAAAGATCCCTATCTTGATTATAATTGGATAGACAAAATTTAGGACTCACACTGTAGCTTCGTCCGATTACCCATCGTAGGATAAGGAATGATCCGTCAAACGTAAACAATTTATTACCTGATGAAAAGATGAAACCCTGCATTAATTTCCGGATAACCCAATATTTATGTAAGTTGCTTATTCACTAATAAGCAATTATTTTTTTCTTTTAGGAGATGATGACCAGAGAGGTTGGCTAAAAAGACTTGGCGACTGGGTCCTTGGATTGCTGGAAAGGATATTAAGCTGATCTTTGTACCTAGCCCTAATATTATACGATCTTGTAAAAATATAATAATATATGAAAATAAATAAAATGAAATATTTGAAATGGATGTTATTTATTTTGCAAGCATATCTATTTCACGTAACATCCTCACATGACAGGAAGACTGCGTTGTCAGATATCGGGGGGGATGACATTGAAACGGATATCTGATGGACGAGGAAACTCCCCCCACGATCGTCCAGTTTTCTTCTCAATGGCACGCGAATTAACCAATTCAGTTTTTAGTCTGCAAAGAGACGCAGAGCGTTCAACATGGGTTCGAATCAGTTGCTATCCGTGCTGCTGTTGTCATTGGCGGCCAATCAGGCGAAAGGATGTCAGGTAAATTAAAAAGGGTTGGAAATTATTATTATATTATTTTCCCTTATTTCACTTCAACTCAACGTTTCACAACTATTAATTAATCCAAAAAATAAAATCATTATTTTTCTATTAAATAGTTATTGGTATAGTATACCCACCAAGAGGTAATATCGAACCCTACTTTGTTTTTAAATTTCTTTCTCCATTCTAAAAATCACCTCAAAACCCTTGAAACTATGTAAGAGCGAAAATCTATCATCTTTTCTTGACAGTGCTGTAACAATAGTTTAAATTTGTCTTCTAAGACAAGTCTTGAAGAATCAATTGAATAAAAACTTTTGAAGTTTTCATGAATAGTTTAAAAATAAATAAACCAACAATCTCCTGAGCTGAGAAACTCTTTCAGACTCATCTGTTGAACAAGGAATTCAGTTACTTACCGCAAAGGGTTCATAATACTAAGATGGTTCGATATAGTCACCTGCAATATAAATAACACTACAAGCCTCAAAGACATCAAAATAGCTAATCCCAAGCCCAAGTACATACAACGATAATTCTAGGATTTTTAGACAAATAGGGTTCCTCTCAAAAGACCCACCGCGAAGAGGTGCTTTATCCCTCAATAAAATCATATTTACTTCATTGTCATGAAAAAAAAAAATCATTAATATACGAACAGAACTAATTGATAACCAAATTTAGTACTAATTATACCTTTGAACAATCAAACAATTATGCCTAAGGATTCGTCATTATCATTTGTTTAATCATACTACATGTAATTCAATTGGACCTTGTTACTTGTGAATATTATTCATAGCAAAATCTGATGAATATTCATAATATATTCAATTTTTATTTCAATCTGACATTACACACAGTCATGCTATTCAAAACATCTCGTTTATTTGTTTTTCTTTTTTATTGATTTAAAAGATTTTTATGATTAAGATTTGCCTTAAACGGAGAGGATATAAAAATTTTACATTCTATAATTATTAAGGTAAGTAATATGAGTTACAATAGAAAAAAATTTGTGTTTGAAATGGATGTTTAAAATCTTATAAAGGAGATTATAAGAATAAATTCTAAGGGAGTAAATAAAAAAATAGATAAAGTAAAAACAAATAATATATATATACATATATGTCAGTGTGAGAGTGAGTGCTCGCGTTAGTCGTATATTAAGTTTATCTTTAATTTTGAAATGATTATTGTTCGTGAATCATAAGCTATATGTAATTATATAACTTTGAAAAATATAAAAAAAATAAGTAATACTTACTGAAATATAAATTGAAAATTACATATGCTAAAAGAAATATTACAGAATCATTTTTATGAAATTGGCGAAATGACAAAAATAGTTCTTACATTTTTATAAGACATTTTAAACAATTGAGAATTTGGTTTGTCGAGAATTAAAAAAAATACATATGTATTAAGAAATTGTGGACGAAAATTAATTCTTCCAGGAATTTAGCACGAAGAACTGGGTTTCGTCTGTTTTCCTGTATTTAGACCTTCACCAACCAAAACTATGATTACGGATTTTTACTGTGTGCATAAGAAATTAATTGAAAAAATTTAATCACGGGGTGCGATCAAAAAATTAGCTCGTGGATGCATAATGGGAAGTTTATTGTATGATTTATGGATCCAAAACGATAATTCTTAAATATTAAACAAACTATATAAATACACATATTTAAATAAAGTTTATCAATAATTTACAGGGCCCGTGGGATTTAAGAGTTAACTCAGAACCTTTAAGTGATAACAGCATGGTAAGATACAAAAACTTTACGACAATCGGAAGAAAAGAGTTGCTATCATTCTCTTGGGGAGGAGGGCCAGAGGAGATCTGGAATTTGGATTTACTTTTTTTTCTAAAAAGAGGTAAGTGAAACCTAAGGAATTTTATTTATTTTAGCCTCAAAAATATTATTTGATTTTTTTTTTTTTTTTTTTAATGTTGGCTATGATAGGTTACAGACAATCTACAAAATATCAACAAAAAGTATAAAAATAAATAAAAAGCTCAACAGAAAATCAATAAAAATATTTAATTTAAAAAAATTAATAAATATTTAAGTATAATTGAATCGTTCGTTAGAGAAGCCCGATATGTCCACAAATTCAAATTATTGGAAAAGTAATAAAAAAAAAAAAAAAAAAAAAAAAAAAAACGTTTCTACTTTTGCATTAAGAAATTTCCTTAACTTAAGTTATTTTCTCTGACGCATATTCCTACTTAGAATACATTTTTAATGATTCGATAAATCTGAAAAATAAATATTTTTTAGGATATGTAAGTTATGGAAGACAAGCGATTTTTAAAAACCATTTATTTTCGAAATTACAGTACAAAATACTTACAAGCTTATATATATTGTCTAATAAATGAAAAATAACTGAAAGTATAAATATATAAGGTTGAAATGGCCAAGATTCAAATTTATGGTTTCATTCAAATCTTCTACAGGTTCTTTGACAGTGACAAGCCAAGCAAAATTTTACTCCAAAACGTAGTTACTGCTTTGGTTACAGAAAGATATTTTTCAAAGTCTTGGCTCCTCCTGACAACGATTATTTAAATGGTCTATAAATGTCGATAGATCAGTTGGGCATCTGTAGAATTTGATAGAAGTAGTTTTAAAAATAAAATAAAACGAAAATTGATTTGTTTGCACATGTCGGTTTTCTCAAACATCTGATTCAATTACCATCCTCAAACAGAACAAAATATTTAAAAAAATATATAGCTTACTTTTATTAAAGTAATTGTATTGCATTGTAATTTTATTTTATTTGAATGTATTTTATTTTTATTGTAATCTTATAAATATTGTATAACAGGGCGAAAATGACCCAGGTGGTCGAAAAGCCCGAGAAACTTGTATAATGCATACCCAGTTATGGAACATAATATCGAATCTACTATTCAAATGTTTTTCTACGACTAACTTTACAGCTTCTTTAACAAATACTTTTCTCACTGAATATGCCATCAAAGAAATGTTAAATGTAAATGTACATATTAAATGTAGCTAGCTGGCCTGAGAAAATAATTCGCATACCATATTAATAAATGAACTTAAAGCCTTAATTTAATAATGAGTAAACACACGGAATTCAAGAGCCCTTTACTTTTGCACCCAATCGACAAAAAAACGATAGCTTTTGAGATTGGCGCAAATAAACTATAATTTTATTCATAGCTCTTCCGAAGTTTTCTGACCATTTTCCCACCTGGATGGGAAGAAATCTTTAATATCTTGATACCTCACTCAATCATTGAATAAGACCAAGAATCAAAAAATTTAGGGCGTGCCAAAATATAGCTAAATGTATAGCTACAGAAAATTATCTGAAAGTAAAAATTTTCAGGTGTTATTAAAATGTATAAGAAAATAAATACCAAAGCGTTATGATAAAGTTTAAAACTTGAGGAAAAATAATAATTTTTTTGAGTCTAAAGATTCTGTGAGCTTTACCAATAACATTAACCGGAAATTCACTTTCCTTCTATATTAATTAGATGTGTATTTTACATCATTAAAATTATATTTCTTAGATAAGATGGAAGGAAAAATCCGATACAGAAAAGCCTATGATGAAGAAATCATTATTCCATGGGAAATCGAAAATAAAGAAATATTTTCAATGATCAATAGTAAAAAGATTTTCAGCAAGCCTTGGACTTTTTCTTTGTGTAATCGTTTGGATATATCATTTTCAACTAACGAAGATGGAAACTGGAAAATAAGGATTGGTGAGTAACGATAATTTTAGTAAATTTATAAATAATAATATATTCCATCGTAAATTATTTTTGTTTAAGGTGAATATTTACTACGTAGGACCTCTGCGGATGGCAATGCAAGTGTTCCTTTGATAAATAATTAACTTAATATGATTTAAAAAATGAATAACGGACGATAAATAAATTGAAATTTAGGTACACGACAGGAAAAAGCGGTCCGAGGAATTTTATGGAATGACGAATACGACTAGCTTCCAGCCCCCAAGAGGTTTCGGATTCATGGACGATGTTTACGACTATTTCTTCGGTGATGGTAATAAAATTAATAATTATTTTATATAATAGTAATATGGGTGCAGCCAGACTAAGGTGGGGCAGTTCTCCCCCCCTTTTCAAAAAAAAAAAAAATGTATATAAACAACGCTGAGCCTACACCAAAAGAGCGATTGGATAATCAGTGTTGCCAAACCTCCAAAAATAATGGCTTTAATTATTTTTAAAATAATTCATAGGATGGTGTATATAAATAAAGGCACCCATCTACAAAATAATTTAAATTTAGTTTATCATAAATATAAAATATGTTAGGGATAATAAACAAGTCATAATTCTTGATTAAACCCAATAATCATAATGAAAAAAAATCTGGTGCGTGCGCGCAACACACAACTTTCACTTACCAACTTACTTAGATTAGAAATTAATGCGTTTTCTTAACTGCCACTTCTCAAATGAACAGAACATCTTTAATTATAACGCATTGGTTTGTCATTAAAGGCGTACGGCGCATGCGTGAGCTCAAGGTGTTTCATGAGTTGACTGAATATTTTTCTTTTTTTTCTCCTGTATATGTTTACTTGATTTTCTTCATATATTATATTTAGCCATTTCTTATTTTTAGGCGTGATTAGAGACAGTTAATTTCTCAATATAAAAAAAAACAAAGGTACTTTATAGGAAAACAAAAAAGGCCCCTTCCTCATTTAAGCCCCCTCAGAACATTTTAATAATGATAAAGCTTACCTGATATTAAATAGCAACTAATTTTCATTAAACATAACGAATTTGATAAAAATCGTTAAAGCCGTTTTTGAGATGATCGATCAAAAAGGTAAAAATTGGAAAAAATTATGAAATAAAGTGCCCCCTCCGTTTGACCAATTTTGATGAAATGTTGGCTAGCACATCTTTGGCATATACATACATCAAATACCGAGTTTGATTAAAATCATTAAAACCGTTTTTGAGTAAATAAAAAAACAAGTGAAAATGATACAAAATTTATTAAGTAAACTCCCCCGTACGGTAGATCAATTTTGATGAAATTTTTACAGTCATATCTCGGGCATATAAATAGATCAAATACTCAGTTTAATCAAAATCGTTAGAGCCGTTTTTGAGAAAATCGAAAAAAACCTAAAAAGTTATTAAATAAAGTACCCCCTCCCTTTGAGCAAATTTGATGAAATTTTCGCTGTCACATCGCGGGCATATACATACTCTAAATACCCAATTTCAGGTTCGCACGGTTTATAGTTTTTGAGCTAGTCTGTTCACACACACACACACACACAGACCATTTCGCGGGACTTGGTTATTTTGACTCAGGGGACCCCAAAACGTGTATTTCCGTTGAAAACCGGAAGTCGAAAATTTTCACGATCGCAATACTTCCACTTACTATATATTTCATATATAGGTAAGTGAAAGTAAAAATGGATGTTCTAAATCTTTTTTTTTAAACTTTATTTACAATAAATTCATAAATTATCTTGTTTTTAAATTAAATTTTGTTTTGCTATGTCATAGATCAATCTTAAGAAGTTACCCCCAAATGGTATATCCATAACCAGTCAAGAAGGTGCTGCTTCTTGACTGGAACTAGAGGAATGGTATAGAAGCCTGACCAGTACCTGGGATTCATAGGGTTTTTAATTTATTTTTCCATAATTAAAACCCGATTGAGCAAAATATTATTTGAAAAATGTCTAATAGGTATTGCTCGGTCCCTCAGTGTTCAATTAGAAAATCAAAAGACGTGTCATTCCATTTATTTCCAAAAAATAAAAAACTTCTTAAAGAGTGGATTGTAAAATTAAGAATACATAAGTCTGTTTCGAAACATGATGATATGTAGTCTCCATTTTAAAGAAAGTGATTGTATTTATCTAGGTAAATATTAGTATTTGACATTTTATTATTCCAAAATGCTAGTTTTATGCAAATAACATTCGGACAATAGTGTCATAGATTTGTTTTTCTTTTTTAATTTTCCCCATTTTTGTCTTACATCCGTTGTGCTTAATTGTTCCAAGTTTTCAATGCGATGCCTGAAAGTTTTGAAAAATAAATAAATAATAAGACAAAGAAACTAAGCTGTCATAACAATGATTGTATGAATAGGTAATTAATGTTATTACTAACCGAAAAACGTAAAGTTACAATGATGTGTTTGCATTTACCAGAATTAACAGCTTTACACGTACAATGACAAGAAAATTGCTTATTATTATTACTAAATTTGATTTCCACTATTATTTGATGGGGCAGTCCTTTAAGATCGCTTGTTTGAAGGCACAAGGCTTGTAAAATAACTGTTTTTTTACTTCTAGATATTATTCCACATGTAATTATGTGGTTTGCATCAAGCATAGCCTGCCCTACAATTAATGGTCTTTTATAATTACCAATTATCTCTATCACATCAACTATGTCTATCCCCGTTTCTACCGACATTTTGCAATACTAGCACACTCTGTAGTAGATTGCGCCCGGGAATCACCTAAAACCCTAATGGTCTCATCAAAAAACACTTGAAGAGTATCATACATTTCAAGGGATATTTTATCAACCACTAGCCCTCTAATGAGGATTGATTCATGCATAACAGATCAGTACATAGCTTTCTTGTAAAAATATCTTCATAAATTTAAATATTTATCTTCTCCTCCAACTTTTAAAAATTTGACTGCCATCAAGTTGAGCTAACATTTTTTTTAAACTATGTTTAAAATGTTCTTGAGCACAATAGCTCATTGAGCATGTGCATAACTACTAAATTTAAGCATAGGGGGCCTTTTTTATTCTACAGCTGGCTGAAGCCATAAATTGAGAATGGGGGCGGGATTGCCTACTAGGGTTATCCTAGCCACTAAAAAATGGTTAATATTCAGTAAGATTGCTGTCATATCATCTCATACACACCAACAATACAACTTTTGACACCAGAAAAATTAATCCTGTCACTAATAAAACCCCCAACAAATTTTCATGTTAATATAAATAACAATTTTTTTATTTACGAAGTTTATACAGCTTGTACATTTCAGAGGATCCAGCAACTGGAAGAAGAGCAGGTATTTTTAGTCGAATGAAAACTTGGATGAGGGATATGGCTTGTCGACTGGGAATCGCCTGCGAGGGAGCTAACCCTCTACCATCCTTCCCTATGCCGAGCCCTCCAGCAGAACCTGACGCAGAAACTATTACAGAGGAAAGCTCTCAAAATGATGTATTTCAGAAGTGAAATAGAAAATAAAACAAAAAAATAATTACTAATATAAAAATAAGAATTGAAGCGTTATCGAAAACTAATTCATATTTTAACTTGTGAATGCGATATCTATATTAATTGACTATTTACTGTCACAAACCAATAAATTTAATTTCATCTTATTAATATTAGATTTCATGGATAAGAAAAAAATAAAATAAAATGTATAAGTATTTTAGTTATTTCCTCCGTAAAACATTTCCCCGGACAGAAATCAGAACGACCTTGCCATCTCCACAAAATCACTTATATTATCCCTTAAATGGCCCCTGTAATGAAAAGAATTTAAATACAACGGAAATGCTGCTCTGCAACAACTACTTACCTTAATTAGAGAATTATAGATCATTAAAGATAATTGCTGGTGGCGGAAACGATCATGAAAGCAGATCCGTCACTCAATGTTAAGGAACACTGTTTAATGTTAATCCTCAAAAAGTAAAGAAATAAGCGCATTCTTTTTAAAAATCAATGGATATATTTAAAATGTTTAGGAACTTAACTTTTTTATTCTCAAAAAAACTGTACTTATTATCAAGAGGAAAAAAAAAAAATAAATAAAAACAAATGCACATTACGTCTATTTTGAATATACTAAGACGAACATGACATTTGAACATTTAGAAGCTTTTAAAAATGTACTCTAGTCAAGATAAATTAAATCTTAAATGAAATTTACCAGGTTTAATTGAATAAAATGGTTAAAATTATTCACCTTATAAAACATAAAATGTCTACGATCAAACAGTGAAAATTCAACAATAAAAATTAATATTGCTGTTTTGGCAAATTATTTGATTTTTCTTCAGCAACTTCTGTATGTTAGGATAATTAGTGAATATTATTAACTCTTTATAATCAGATAAAATAGTTTTATCTGAAGTGGGAGAGGAGGAATTATGAACAGGATGTGATTAAGAAGGAACCAACAATTAAAAAAAAGAACTTAAAAACATTGTATTTATTCCTTCACAGGTCATCCAGAAGTATTTACATGTTTGGCATGTAAAGTTATAAATACAACCAAACTTATCTCCCCATTGCCACAGGTTACTGAAAAAACAAACAAACATAAATTAATTAAATGTCATGATATGAATACATAACAAATACAGGAAACGTTTTATATATTAATGATGAATGAAAACAAATTGAAGAGAATTAAGAATAAAATATAAATCTTATTTTCAATATCATAAGCCATTTCTTTTAAACCCCCAACCAATAATTTTAAAGAAAATTTAAATTTTTATAAAATTAAATTTCATCATGATCGAGTAACTAATGAAATAGACATGAAAAAACCAAACATAGATTTCATTAAATTATGTAAGATAAGGTGTTAACCAAAACCTTATGAACAAATTAGTTTGGGATTATTTATATTATACAGATTACTCAAGATTTTCAAAATTACTATCGGAATGTTATAATAGATTTTGTGCATTAAAATAAATTTGAAACAACTAAGTGAACTTTTCTTAATATATTCCCCCATTGAAATTTATTCTTATTCTAAATTCACCAACTGGAAAACATCTTTGGACTTGAATTAGTTTTATACATTACTAAAAATCAAACTCAAATTAACAAGGTTATTAAAAGAGCACAACTCAAGAGTTAATAATAAATTTTTGTTAACATCTAATATTAAAAAAAAAAAAAATTTTCATTTTTAAAGATGTTAACACACAACATGCTTGACAGTAAAAGAAGTTTATATCCATGACTATAGCGTATCACTGAATCAAAATATGTTAAGTTGCTATGAGCATAACATTATTATCGGACAAAATCTTAATATTGCAACAGCCATTTTTCTTATTAGCAACCTATACTTTGCAGTATGGAATTCTTGTTTAACACATTCAGTACAGAGGGAATAATTCTTACTCTAGGGGGTGGAGAGCTACCCACAAATAGGACGCCAGACTTCTCACATAAAAAAGGTTCCCCACTTTATCAATACTTTTAGAAACTTTTGAATATCCTTCAGAAGGTAGGCCAGGATATTATACTTATGAACCATTAACATAAAAGTCATATAGGGCTGTAGGTAGGTAGCTTACCTCCTAAAAGCTGTAGAAACTTGGCACTCCATGTGGTTGGCCACTAGCACATTTATAATTAATCACGGTATGGTTTTCCATAAAAAAAAAGGAAGAGATCTGTTTGCATTTATATCACTAGGGCAAATTAGCAATGTGCGGGAAATAAAGGAGCTTTAAGGGCGGATTTACACTATCGCTCCGCTCTCGGTATCGCTCTACCCCATTCACACTATCGCTCCGCTCCCAGTCTGTTCTCATTGGCAAAATATACTAAAGAGGAATAGAAAGAGGGCAATCACAATATTGGTACAGGTCCGGTCTCGCTCCGCTCCCGCTGCACTCTCGCTCTATCCCATTTAAACTATCGCTCCGCTCTCTTAAAGTCTTATCATATTCACATTATATGATTTTACACCGTTCACGATTTAAGCCATTAATAATCGAAGCTGCCTGTATTTGGATTTTAATTAATAATTAACTTTCAGTTATTAAAGTATTTATTTATTCATCAATTTTATGGCCAAAAAAAAGTTTAACTTGTCGTATGCAGAAATAGCTGTTAAGTGTACTTTTCTTGATGAAGAAGATAATATTATCAAAACATATAATAAGAAGAATATATTGTAACACCATGATAATTATAATTAATAATTATAAATTAATTTAATTAATGGTAAAGAAATCATTTAAATTTTTTTCCGAATGTATTCGAATGCATTTGAAATGATTAAAAACAAAATCACCAAAAAGAAAAAAAAACATGATATATTGTTATATATTGTATATTTTAACGATATAAAAACATAAAATCACCAAAAATAAAATAAAACACGAATTGTTGTTGTGAGGCGGTTTTTTCATGAGGAAAATTCATTTTATGTTTGAGATACATTTTGCAATGAATTAATGTAAAAAACAGTCACCGATTTAAACACGTTCAATTTGAAAAGAATAAAAATGCAGTATATTATGAAAAATGTCAGATCATTAACAAAAAAATATTTTAAAGCAAAAAAAAATATGAATCAGGAAAAGAAGAGAATACAATCGGTGAATTGCAGCATTTACCGATTTCAAGCGTATTCGAATAGATTCAGAAAAAAAATTAAATTATTTCTTCACCATTAATTAAATTAATTATAATTATCATAGTGTTGCAATATATTCTTCTTATTATATGTTTTGGTAATATTATCTTCTTCATCAAGAAAAGTACACTTAACAGCTATTTCTACAAACGAAAAGTTGAACTTTTTTTTGGCCGTTGATTGATGAATAAATACTTTAATAACTGAAAGTTAATCATTAATTAAAATCCAAATACAGACGACTTCGATTATTAATGGCTTCAACCATTCAAAAGTGAACGGTGTAAAATTATATAATGTGAATATGATAAGACATTAGGAGAGCAGACCGGGTGTGGAGCGGATCGATAGTGTGAATGGGGTAGAGCGAGAGCGGACCGGGAGCGAAACCGATAGTGTGAATAGGCCCTAAAGGTGACCATGTCTCTTCTGCCAGCAATCTTTTCATATTTACCTTCCTCTAAAAAGGCTCAACATCTGCTAAACCGAGGTATTTCAAGAAGCCTAAGTGTAACCCAATGATGGGTTTGCGACCCACTACCAGTGGGTCACATTTTTCATATAAAAAGGTTCATTGGATCAACTTATGTACTACATAAGATCAACACCGGGCCACAGTGATCGATTTTATAGATGTAGCTGGCTACAGAGAAGACACGGATAAGGGATTTAGTATTGAATCTGCTAATCTCGATTAAATCTTTTTTGAAGTGAACAAGGTACTTCAAGTTGCTCTGATACACCATGGAAAGAAAACAGAGGGGATCACATACAATTTTTGAAAAGAACTAGAACTGCAGCAAGGAGTAAAAGATGATGCATTGTCAAATCAAGAGTCTGGTGATCACTCAATGCTGCTGATCACAACATTTTACATAGTTTTTACAAGAGTAAAAAAAAAAAAAATAATTATCATTGATAATATGGACTGAGAGTTGTGTAATCAGTATTCTCCTCGAATGATATTAAACATTAAAGAAAAAAATAAATAGTAAAAAAGCCAGCAAATTGTGTGTCAACGAATTAATTAATTTAGAAATAACTACATTCAAGTAATTATTCATTATAATTACTTGGATTAAGATTGTATAATTGTTATCTTAAACTACAGCAGTAAAACATTTAAGCGATATGTAATTCAGATGAATTCAACCAATTTCAAATTAATAACCGAGGTTAACAACAAACTGTCTTACCATTATTTCATTAATGCGAAAAAAAGGCACACAAAGTAAAATAAAAAAATTACTAATAATAAAAAGTTCAGACATTAATCCAATGTTATTCTTCTTTCTTCATTGCTTCCATATAATTAGTAGGATATTAAAAATGTTAGTAAAGGGTGGCAAAGGGTTACACCACAGCTTAAAATCAGCAAAACATAAATAAAAACAAAAATTAATAATCAAACAAAATGTTGCTCAAACAAGATAAAAAATAGTGATACCCATACCATAAAAAAAAGACACCAGAAGAACTCAAAATATTACTTCTTTCCCTGTAAAATATCATTATACAGAATTTGCCAACACCAAGAAAATAAAGATTTATCATGCAAAGAAGAACAAAGCACAGTAAACATTTAAAAAAGGTAAAAGTAGGTAATAATTGGTATCATCGAGATAACAATGTTAGAAATGTTACCCAATAAGAAAACCCATTAACATGTGACTAAAAAGAAACTGAACAAGAGACCTGAAATGTCATATTTTGAATCGAATATGGCGGCTGGCAAAGAAGAAATAATGTCTCCCTCACCAAAAACATCACTAGGTTGCATATTATATTTTATATAAAGTAATACGTATTTATTGTTCTAGCCACATATTTAATTTTAATTTATTTTAACTAAAAAATTAGTTTATCCCAGTAATTCTATAGATCAAATTAATATTGCTTCTTGAAATTGTGTCAAAACTCTTGTTTTTTATTAAGATTAGTGAAATAGAAACAATGTTTCGTGTTTTATGGAATATATAGTCCTCAAACTAACCAAGTTTCAACAAACAAATAATATTACTAGAATTTTCCATCATTAAAACCTTCAATATTTAAACCGTACGACTGTTGCAGAAACATCGAAAAAAAAAAAAAGGTTGATGATGCAGGATTAAGAGTTTAAAAAAAAAAAAAATAATAATTGCTATAAACAATTTATAATCACCTTCAAATGTGAGAGAACAATAAAAAAAAACATAACAGTACTACAAATGCATAGTTTATCTAAATCCAATTTCAACAAATAATTATTACACAATGGAACATCAAAATTAAACAAAAAGCTAATCTTACTATGCGTGTGAAGCTAGAAAAAAAAATAAAAGCCCTCCACATGAATCACCATTTAGTACATAAAAGAAAAACAATAAAGCAAAACATCAACATTTTAAAGCAGATACATTTGTTTCCTAATATGTTTACTGTGCTTATATAGTAAAATAATAAAACTTAAAAAAAAAAATAACTTAAATTAATATATACATGCAAATACGCCTAGTTTTGTCATAAATACTTTTATAAACTCTGAACCATCATGTTTCTTGTTATAAATTAGTAACTTAATTCTTATGGAGTGGCCATTGTACCATAATCTGATGGCAATAAATACTTCTCAGCCTATTATTAGCAAGCAATCCATATAAGTGGAGGGGGGGGGGTGACGTGTAATTACAATTATTGCCCTTCACATTGTAGGGTAAAAGCTAAAGGTACTTTCGCCCAGCTCTGCACTCTATGGCGTGCCAAGGAAATAAATTTGCGAACAAAGCTCCGCATTTTCAATTCAAACGTGAACTCCTCTATGGATCAGAGACCTGGAGAGTGACACGATCTATCGCAGCCCATTTGCAAAGTTTCTGTAATAGGTGCCTGAGGTATATCTTGGGAATTTGGTGACCAAGAATCATCTCCAATGAGGAACTACTTAGAAAAACAAAACAAAAGAAAGTAGAAGCCGAAATTAGAATCAGGAAATGGAGATGGATTGGCCACACATTAAGGAGGAGAGATACCATCGCCCGGGAGGCCCTTGAATGGAACCCTCAGGGACAGCGTCGTGTCGGAAGGCCAAGGAAGATGTGGAGGAGCTCTGTCCAGGAAGAGGCTAGAAGCCAAAATCATACGTGGGCCACCCTCAGGGAGATGGCTCCAGACCGAGATAGGTGGCGAAACTTCATAAAGGCCCTATGTCCCACTGAGGGATAACAGGAAATAATATAATATAATATATATATATATATATATATATATATATATATATATATAAATAATATATATATACAATGCAGGGTAAACTAGATAAGATACCTTGATACCTTTAGGAATCAGTAGAAAGTTTGTCCACCACACTATAAATGGCTACAATAGGACCTGTCTTTGACATGACAGACCATAGAAAAAATAATAAAAGCACGCTCATGCAGTGTTTAAACTATGGTTTCAAATCTTTAATTATTTTTTCCCAAAAATTATACCAAAAGTATGAGTCAGAAGACCTAGAGGGTGACCAAGTAAGATCATAAAGATGTGCTGTGACTAAAAGTTTATTATACTATTCTTTAATTACTATTGCAGACTCGAAATATAGCACGGGGAATACTTAAAAAATATATATACCACCAATTAAAAAAAATATTCAAAATTAAATATTACTTTTATTATATATGTGATTTTTTATCAATTATATTAAAAACCAGTGGTCAGGTTAATAGAAGTTAGCTACCGTACTCACCTTAATTTAGAGTAATTGAAGAAATCTGTTATATGAACATGTTAAAGGCAGGTATAAAAAATGAAGGACATTTTAAATAGTTTTTGTTGTCAACAATAGACAAGTGATTCAATATGAGTTCAACAGAAATTACAACACAAAATTCTAAAAACTCAAAGTTTTATAAAAAAAAAAAAAAAAAAAATCTTTTTTAATAGTATTTATGACAGGACTAGGTATTTGTCAGAAATATAAAAAGTTTTTTTCTCTTTAAATGTGAACGAAATTTAACAGTCATAATTAAGTGTCATGCATGCATTAAAGAATAGAAAGCTATTTAAATTATGAATTTCAGTGAAACATATTAAAAAAATTGCTATTTTTAAAAGGCTAATAGCAAAAATTTTCATTTCTTAATCTAGCAGAAGCTAAAATATCTATGAGAATAGCCAGGAAATAACGTCTGAAACTAGGGATATCAAGAAATTATGATTCTAAAAATTTCATAACCGGAAACGAGTGAGAACTTCCTCAAGTTCCCAAAAATAAAAAAGGTGTAACAGAAAATTATAAAAGGTATAAAATAAAACATTGGTTCATTGAGAAAGCAGAAGTTAAATATTTATCAAATCATGCAAAATATATATAAAAAAAAAGCAAGCTTATCCACCAACCAAGTAGCTAAATGATACATAAGAATGTAAAAATTCACTTAAGAATTCTTTCTTACAATAATTTTATGAAATAAGTTTTAAGAAAACCAATCATTGGTAATTAAGTAATATAAAATATTATTAATAATACCATTAAATAATAATGGTAAAACTAACAGAAAACGAATTTAGAATGTTTATAGTATTGTATTTAGTATTCATATGAATCATTAGCTGCAATAATAACCAACCACCCAAACATAAATCAGCAGCATTATTAACATGCACCTCATTAAAACTTTGAAAATTCCCAATTATTTACGAACTCCTCCTGATAATGTTAACAGTTAAAGATAGTAAAAATGAATAATGAACAACATATTCATCCTTTATGAAAAAACCTTAAGTAACAAAAATGATAATAATTATAAAAAACTTATGGCCCTTTAAGGTTCATACCTTCTTTCCTGCAGCAGCACCAACTTTAGCCTTCTTAGTACCCCTAACCTTCTTCATTCTGTTCTTACGTTCCTTCCTCTGTTTTCGGGTTTGCTGTTTCTTCTCATACAGTCCATGCTATAAAATATTAACAAGAATTTTAAAATCATAACAATAACAGGTAATAAGAATATGAAGAGCTCAAAAAATAGGGACATGATAAAAGATTTATTTAACAAAATAAAATAAAAAGCTGGACTTGGGAATAGAAAAGCAGATATAAAATGAAAAAGTGATGGTAGTCTTCAAATTACTGTTATATAATAGCTAGGTCCTACTACTGCTAGTGACTTCTGAGTATGACCAATGTCAACTGAAAAGGAATTGTTTGGGGGTATATTTATCATTAAAAACTTTATATGAAGCATAAATAAATTTATATCAATATATCAATGATCAAAATTACTCATAATTTGACACAAGATAATAAACGAAAAGTACATAAACACAAGATTAATACTACAGTGAATTTTTAAGGGTAGTGTTTATAAAGAGGACCCATTGATTACTATTTCGAGTAGCTTATGCAATTTCTGCTCCCTCGATAATAAATGCATAAAATTAATGGATCTGATTTAGGCCTAAGAAATTTATCGAATGAAACCCGTAAATACCTGATACTTGAACCACTATTAACTCGTCATAGTGGTGAGTGAAAAACAATGGATTGCAGAATTCATTAAAGCATACAAGTCATTCTCCTTGTAGTGGAAAGTAAAAAGCAGACATTATAGCAAACCAATGGAAATTCTCATTCATACGAGGCTTTGATAGAAAAAATGCGACTGTTGACCCTGACGCCAGCAGGGAGGGAATTATAAAAAAAAAAAAAAACCCTATCTAGGCACTGCCCATCAATAATAGTTGAAGAATTAGTTCATCCTCTACGTTCTCCATTATATAAAACTATACTCTAACTACCAACTGTTTCGAAATTAGAATTAGTCATTTTATAAAACTATACACTTACTACCAACTGTTCCGAAATTAGAATTATTATATTCTTCACATTAAAAACTCTTTTTTAGGTTTCATTACATATAAATGTGTAAATTTGAACTGATCGTGTAAACGGAAACATTTTAGTCAAGACATTTGCACAAATTGGTTAGCGCAATCCTGTAACTAAATAATAATAGTGAAATATGTACAACTGGTTTTACCACATTAGTGAGTGGTAAAACCAGTTGTACATATAACTAAAGAAAGTTAAAGAAGCAGAAGGTATAAAAGGTTAGAAGACATTATTAAGTGGAATAGTTAGGTAAAACATTTAGAAGGCAGTCTGAAACTCATATCACTACTCTATAAAATATAAATCCTCAAGTTTTAATTAGAATCAAGCTTTCATGAATGATGTGAACAATGTTTGTTATAGTTACATCTACGGAAATAAAACAAAAGTTCTTAACAACGAACTAACTTGGTTTTTAAATTTTACAAAATATCTTAACTACACACTACTACGCCATAACACAAAACTCAGACGAATTTGAAATATGTTACTAAGTGCCTATAACAAGCACTTGATTGCTAATGACAATCAGGAGTTACTTGAATTTATGCGCTACTTAAAATACAAATAATTCTCAGAAACCTTGATCTGAACTGAAATTCCTAAACAAAGCTGACAATGGACAATGCAATAACAGAAAGACTCCTCAAGAATACACATTTACATTGCAACAACCAAGACTCAAAAAATGATTTTTAGAAAATTTCAAGACCCTGTAATAGCTAAGTGATAATAAAAATTAATATAATATATTTAACAATATAATAGAAATCCTACCAAGTAATTAACAAATAGAAATAATCATTACCCTTGCAAGCCTATGTTTTGGTTCGAATTTCTTAGCAAAATCAAGAGTTTCATAAATCAATGCAAATCCAGATGATTTGCCACCACCAAAGTTAGTGTGGAATCCAAAACAAAAAACTACATCAGGAGTGCATTTGTACATTTTTGCCAGCTTCTCCCGAATTTCGGTCTTTTTCACTGAAGGGAGTCCTGGGTGAGTAACATCTACGACCTGAAAAAAAACATCAATAATAATAATAAATAACGAGTCTATAACATACTTCTAATAAGATCAGGAAAATAATTTACCATTTGTTTACGGCATAGAAGCCGGTTGGTCATAAATTTTCGCGTCCTCACGGTAACTGTTCCTTCAGTCTATAAAGAAAATAATAAATTGTTGAAATTAAGAAAACTAATTAACATCACTAACAATCAGGTTTGAGCCAATTGACAACACATAGTTTATATTCTTATGAGACCTAATAAATCCTTCATAGTAATATAAAGTAACGTGAACAATGCTTAATAAAGTTGGGATAGCAAAAAGTAAGATTAATTTGGATAAAGAAAAACTTACCATCGTTGATGATTACGGCTCCACACGCTAGTTAAACAAGAAAAGGTTACAATGGAGACTAGAGTTGGGCACTAGATGCCGACTGAAAGGATGAAATTGTTGCTATTTAGTTAGGGAAAACAATTAATTTAGTTTAGCTGTAAAAAAATAATACATATCACAATTGTCGTTTAATTTTTTAATCCTACAAAAAAAAAATTGTTATTGTGCACCCTATCCAATATAGTAAAGTAATTATTTTTCGATGAAAAATATTAAAATGTTTTCATAGAAACAAAAAAAAATTCCATACTTTATTTTGTTATATAATTTTTAATATGAAACCAAAAAGTATAAAATGTATTAAAAGCCGTCAATTTTTCAGGCATTGGTCGGGCAGTTCGTAGCCGAGACCAGGAGTAAAGATGGCGAATAATTCAGAGGATTTTCTGTGTAATCTGCCGAAAAGATTTAAAATGAGTTTTGATGATAGTGAGTGTAATTCAAATTTAGATGCAGCGCTGAATCCGACAGACTGTAACAGTAGTGCGGAAGAAGGAACTTTAATAGGTAATTTTATTCAAATATGTTTGGTAATAGCGTCACTTTTGTTTCCAATATGGCGGATTCGAAGATGAGCCCAGTTTTTTAGGGGGCGTGGTAGTTTATTTTTTATGGTCACATGACCTGTCATTCGTGACTTGATCGCTGCCCTCGATTGATATTGCACCTTATCTATTAATAGCTTGACATATCCCCTCTCCCCTCTTCTAATTTCTGTTCATTGTTAATTTTTGTTCTGGAGTGGTCTGATTTTATTTCAAAAGTCATGACAAAATTTATCCGCCTTGTAAATTATATTCCTTCTATGAGGAGTTCAACTTTTTTATTTGGCCAACCATTTTTTGTTTCAGGTGGTGATACAGCCTTATCAGTGGGGTCAGAAGAAGAGTGAGTTTTCTATTGCTGTATTAAACAGATTTGCTATTTAATTTCAATGATTATTATAAAGCAACCCTTGAATAATGCCATTGATTTTTTTTAAAATTATTATCTGATCTTTCTTTTTAAATGAATGATGAATACATTGGAGGTTAGTTAATTTAATATATATTTTTATGAGCTTTTAAATATCTCCAAGACCTCTATAGATTATTACTGTATAAGTGGCTTATTTATTACTATTACTATCCACCTCTCGTATTTTTGACATTATAGGAGCACCTAATCTGTTAATCAACTTAGTTTTCTATTTGTGGATGGTTTTTTGTCGAATCAAAATTTCTGCAGAACATAATTTTCAAATTCCAAATTGCTCTTTATGAATCGGTGTTCTTATAAAATTTGGTTTTGAAATAGATCTGGGTTACTAAATCAGATTTCTTCTCCCCTGTCAATTGTTCATTTAATTAATGAATTCACTTCTTGGCTGCACTTTTGGAAAAGAAATTGGTACTACTACTGCTATGCTACTTCTGGCAGTGGCCAATGTGGCTCCGTGTAGTGTGGCCTCGATCACAAATGGAGAGGACTTGTTTGAAAATTTATTTATCTCTGAAGAGTGAGCAGCAGTTGAAAGCTGGAATTTCAAAGCTAATCTATATAATTTTTAACTGAAAAGGAGGTGATGAAAATTTGTAAATTATGTAGAATCAAACATGTTGAAATAGACCACTCTCTAAAGTAACAGAGCAGTAGCCTTATCGATAGATGTATCGGTTTGATATAGCTTAGAATGTTTTGTGGAGTTTCAGATCTGTTTTATTTCAGAGTTTGTGGTTGTTTCGACATCTTGTTATTAATGTCACACAGAGACACATTGTAGGTTTGTTCCATAATGCAGTCCTGAATTGTAATCATAGGATAGTTTGACTATTGTGGATGTTCCCTAATCTATGGTTATAAATTTGGTAGATGGTTTTGATCTTGTTAGAACACTGGGTTTTTAATCGAGGCATTCTGCGCATATGAAAGAATCATGAACTGGGAACAAACCTTGAAACTCAGCTTGATATTAACCAGCCTGCTTTATCTCAAAGTACATTTTATGTTATTTATTTTCTTTTTACAGAATAGACATACACTCTGTTTTGTTCTGTTTAATGAATGTGGTTATAAAATTGTTGCCAAGCGCTGCGACATTCATGGTTCTGTTCTTATCTAATAATCTACACCCCCTTGACCACCTCTGCAAATAAAATAAAATGATACAAATTTAATTTGATTGTTTCTTTGTTAACCAAATTTGAATTTGTACTAATTCTGAATTGCTAGTCCAAGATCGGCATTAGTTTCTAAATAACTTCGAGCGTACTCCTGATGAAGTCCTGAGTTATGCTGGAAGTTTGTGACTTTTGGAAATCATGTTTTATAGAAATTACAGATGTATCCCAATATCGCAGTTTTTTCCTTTATACACAGAGATCAAATTACCGGGGAAGCACTAAAAGAAGAGATATGTTTTAGCCATCATTAAAAAAAAATTCTTAGTTTTATTTTTAATTTAAAATTTTAATAGACAATGTTGAGTAAAGTTAAATGAATTTAGTCACAAATATTTAGTTCCTCATGAATTTGGCTTGATAATTTAAAAAAAAAGAAAAAGAAAAAAAAAGGAAATGTTGGTTGTTGCAAATTAGGAAAAAAATCGTTTTTTTTTTTCTGACATTTAGGTAAGGCGCACATCGAACTGTGTCACGCAGGCGACGCAGAGCAGAGCAGAGCAGGCGGCACGAAAAAAAAACTGCGTCGCACAGGTACCCGCGCACATTGAAGAGCAGTTTCTGTGCCGCAGTTTCGGGAAGGCAGAGGCTTTTTTAGTTAAATTATGTTAGATTTCTTGGATTTAAGATCAGAATCTGATTCGTATATAGAGTTAAATACAAAAAAATTTGAATTATCAGAAGTCAACGTAAAAAAGATTGTGATATAATGAGGAAATGGAGAGGAGACCAGCTCACGAAAGAATTTGCAAACAGATTATTCTTAACAATCTATTAAATATTTCCGTCTGAGTCTGGTGAATTACATAATTACATTGAAGTTACTATTTAGTCTGAGGGATCCAAAGCTTAAAACCATTACTTATCGTGATGTTATAAAATCTCAGGTAATGAGAGATCTGGTTAAGCTCTAAGTTTGTAGAATTATATTAGGCACAAATATCTTCAAATCCTTGGATACGATTTTAACAGCATTATATCATTATGGAATAATTTTTTTTTTCTCATTAATTTCTTCTTTTTTTTTCCTTGGACATTTATTGTAATTTATTACCGTTATTATTTATTTGATAAATCAATATATTATTCACTACTTTGTATACTTTTATTTTTTATAACTATTTATTAAGGGTTTTTAATGAAAATATTATCTTTAATTATCCACCATTACTTTAATTATTTGACCAGTTGTAGTTTTATGTTTTGTTCCAGTCTGTTATACTTGAGGGACCTTGTCCCAGAACAAAATTTATTTTCTCTTCTTTTCTATTCTGTATGAGGATATAATAAAATTAAGAGTTATAGAGAAGAGTCATATTCACATAAAATTTCTTATTAAATAAGTTCCAATCAACACATGGTTTATTTTTAAATTGCAGTTTTCTTTTTACTCAAATATATTTAATAAAAGAAGAAATATACTGTTAGAAACCGAGATGGCCATGTGAATTAAAAAATATAATTAAACCAAAAACTCGATTTTTATATAGCTTAAATTTGTTCTCTTGAACGTGTTAGGTTAAATGATTTGATTGTGTTTTTTGTTAATTGTAAATTATTTAATTGACTTGTTTAATTAAAATATTAAGCACTTCAAGTTTGTTTTATTTTGTATCTTAAAAATTTGAGCTTGGTAAACTCAAAAAAATTAACGAAGTTTGGTGAAGGATAAATCGATTTGATTTATTGCAATCCCAACATATATATTATTGGTTGTAATCAGCATTTCCATTAACTAAATGTCCATAAAGCCTATGTTTTTTCAGTGAAATAATATCAGTCAAATTTTCTTAAGATCATAACTTGTTGAATCGTTTAATGAACTTCTAGTATTTATGAGAAGAAAACTTGTTTTTTCTAATTTTTAAACGTGTCACAGTAAGACGAATAAAAACTAACGAAAACCGATATAAGTGATTACAAATAAAATAACAATATTAAAAATATTTTAACCAAAATTATCTGCTTTTAGAACTTCAGAAAGGCCCTCATCTAAATTTTAATATTTCTATATATTTTTTTAAAACTAATTTTACAGCTACATTTTCATCCTGAAATTGTTTAGTTTTAAAAATTCAAAACACTCGTATCATGCGCTTTTGGAATAGCGAGAAATTTCAAAATTATTTTATGATTTTGGAATCTAAAATAACAGAACATATATATATATCTTTAAATTATTATATTTTTAAAACCTTTTTTTCCCTAGAACTTATCTAGAACACCCTACTACCTACTTAGTTTCATTAACCTGCTTAAGAGAAAGTAGAACTTCTCAAACACTAATATTAAATGATAATAATAGGTACGAAAATAATCAAATATTGAAAACTGCGTCGCATCGGCACAGTTTTCTGTGGCAGATCCACGAGTGCCACATCGGCCTGCTCTGCTCTGCTCTGCTCTGCGTCTCAATGTGCGCGGTTCCTATGTATTTCAGTTACCACAAAAACTGCCCTGCTCTGCTCTGCGTCGCGAGTGTCTCAATGTGCGCTCGGCCTTATCCTTAAAAGTGTAAATTTTGAGTAGGTTTAAAGAAAATTACCAATGAATTGAGCATTTCATCTTCTAATCACCTTAGAGTGTATTGTTAACTTCAAGTGTCATTTGATATTTCATTTAAATAATTTCTGTTGCATTTTACATTAATCGATGCAGGAATTTATTTTATATTTAACTTTATATATATATTTTTTTAATATTATATTGCTTGTAAGATATAATCACTCAAAGAAATCCAACCATCACGATATTTTTAAATTTGAAGTAATTCATTTTTATAATTTCAGTGTATCAATAAAATATTTTGTTTGGCTGATTGTTAACAGTGGGAGGCTTGGATAATAATGTTTCTAACAGTAGGGTTTTCAAAATTTTATTTTGAATTACTATTCCACTGTTATACTCTCGTAAGAATTTCCGACTTAAATTGTTGTTTATTTAATTTTTATTGTTTCTTAAAGGTTCTTAATCATTTCAGTTCCCTTTATTAGATTTATTAATATTTTTTAGTTAAAAATGGTAAATATAACATTTTTTCAATGTTTAGAATTTTGTTTGGTCTGTAAGAAGTCATAGACATTACTCTTATTTCAGTATTTTACTGTGTTAGAGTAGTGATCATTTTTAAATTACTCTTTGCTCCTCTTTGTTTTAATGGAAGTAAATGTTAGTTCATTCTATTTCTGGTATGAAGGTATCCATGTGAACATGATGTTTTGAATTGCATTACATATTTACTGCATTTTTATTTGTTTCACCAAACAAAAAATAAAACTTTTTTCCATTTTTTTTTTAATCTGCTATATAATGTAACAGATAAAAAACATGTTTTTAAATTTTTTTTAACTGAATTTTCTGGGTCATGAATCTGATGATGCCTATGTACGTGTTATATTATTACCAATGTTAATTATCTCCAGAATTATTTTATCAATTAGCTGTGGTTTAAAATCTTGCTTTTGTTTTACTTATAAATTATCTTCATCTTGTGCTTTATTAAAATATTTCTGAGGCACATAATAGAAGAGTGCCCAGTTTGTAATGAGAAAATGGTATGGATGGGAATTCCTCTGTCTATCGCTGGAGCATTAGGTGAAAATCAGGAGATAATCAGAGAACTCTTAAGTTTTTTTAAAGAAGTGGGGCTCTACCCTCTCATATAAGAGCTATGCCCTTTCTAATTTGAGAGTGATGATAACCATTGCTGTTTTTCACCCTATATAAAACCAAATAAAAAAAAAAAATAAATAAATATTTCTCTTATTAAAATATCAATAAATACACCTTTTTAAATTTTTCTGTACGCAGTAGAACCTTGTTAATCCGTCCTTGATGGGACCAGGGGGTGTATCTGAACTGCAATAAGTTTGGATTATCCATAGACGATAAATTTTTTTTTTTCACTGTAAATAATGTGTTTATTTAATTCAGAAGTACATTTTCCATGCAAAAAAAGAGTAGGTAAATTATTGAATAGTATTGCGATTCTAATTCTTTACTTTTAAAACGCCAGTCTTTGATAGTAGTCATTCCGAATCCTATTTCTTGTGCAGTTTTCTTGAGACTTTTCCTAAATTAAAATCCCAACCATCATTAATTATTTATATATAAAGGTGCCTTTACACCTTACGAACCTCACCTTCGAACAAGTTCTCCTTCGAACCTTGCCGTACCGACGTGAAGCGAACAGCCATTTATACTTCACGTGACGTTAAGCGAACCAATATGGCTGACGCACCCCAAGCTAGCTTATGATAAAGAAAAAATCTCCTTTATCAATATATTTTATATTATCTGTAAAATAAAAAAATAGGAGACGAATTACAACGTATCAAAAATTACACTAGTATCACAAACAACTCCTGTCACTTAGAAAAACCCAAATCAAAAGTGACACTAGCTCTACCCCCGAACCCAGGCGAACAGATGAAGTACCTAGAACAGCCGAACAGTCGACGTGAAGGCTTCACGAAGGTTGTTTGAGGGTGGTGTTCGAAGGTAAAGTTCGTAAGGTGTAAAGGCACCTTTATTCTTCATATTATATTGTGTATGGCTCATAGATACATACAATTTTTAAAAAACACACCTTTGTCAAGCTGCTCAAAAAAAAATCAATCTTTTCCATTAACATAATCATCTGGGTTTAGTTTTACCACCATGTTTTTGCATATTTTACAGAATAATATGTAGACAAAATATCTGCATTTTATAATATATTATGTCATTTCACCAATCCGTGGTTGAAACAAAACTAAAAGATGCTACCAGCTTGGTGTCTAGACTAGCAAAAGCCATATTAGGGAGGTTCTACAATATATTTGGAACTTCCTGGGATCTTGAGTTCAGATAGTTCCAAAAAGTTTCAGTACTTTCTGTACAAGGTTTTAGCATAACTTTTAAATCGCAACATTTTCTCTTTATTCATTAATCTGCGCATGTAGACAATCGGCAAGTAACAGTGCTGAAGAGATATAGTTTGCTTGGTCATGAATACTAATGTGGTCCCATAGGCTGCTCAAATTTAAAGTTTTAATAACAAAAAAATAAAATCTTCTGACAAATGATAATTTAGAATTCAATGTTTTAGAAAAAGAGATCTTTTAAGAGAAAAAAAAATTAAAACTGTTTTACTTACCGGAAATTATTATAAATTTATTATCTTGTATTACTAATATAATATTATAATTAAACATTTTACATCCTCAATTTTTTCCTAAAACTTTTTCAACACAATGTAAGCAAATGTACCTCTCACTTCTATTATGCATAAATGATTTTTTATTTTTTCGGATTTGTACCAAGATGAATTTTACTCAGAAATATAAAATAATGATTATGATAGAAAAAGAATTATTAATATGTAATTTCTAATTTAGATAACAAAGCTTTTGTTGTTAATTTATTCATATTTATTTTATAAAATAATGGCTTTATTTTTAGTTTTAGGTATCAATTAATAAATTGCTGAATTAAAACTTTTCCTCTGAACAAATTTTTAATGATTCAAAAATAATGTTAAATGGTATCAGAGACCAGTATGGACTCTGAAAATTTTCAAGAAAATTAAAGCAAAGTACTACCACTTTCTATCACTTCCAGTAGGTCCCAACATGCGGAAGTGCTTCTGAGTCACAGAGGAAATGGGTTTAAAATGTCAAGAAAAAGTTTTCATGAGTTCAAAGGGACCAAACTTCAGTTCAAGGGTTAATAAGCTTATAATATAAACAAGTTACTTTTTATGTCATGTAATGTTTAGACTGATGTGACGCCCGCTTTAGCATTCTCGACTACATAGAATCTAGGAATTTGAATCTGACCTGGGTTGAAATTTATTTTGTGGTGGACCCTCAAAATGAATCTTGGCCTTCTCAATTTTGTTTATATCGGTTGGTAACTTTGAAGTTATGAAAAAGATTTATAGATATGAGATTTTTAGCAATTTCCTCTAGTTCTTCCTGTGTGGACTAAGCGCCATTGTTAATAATTTTCTCTGGATATCTAATAATATATTATTTTTATTTAGAATATTTAAGTTCCTTAAGAAACATATATCTGCCTATTTCAATAGCTTTTAAGAATTAATCAGTTAAGGTATCTGTTGAATTTTTACTACAATTTTCGATTTAGCTATTTAATTTTACTAACCTGTGTACTTATTTCATTAAACTGTTTAGTTTATTGTATTTTGTAAAAAAAATAAAAATTACCATCAATCATAGTCTTTTTTTTATTTTTTTATGTTATATTTTTCTTTCTTGATCTATCTCTGTTATAATTAGAAGTTCAATTAAACTTTAGATTTGTTTTTTTTAATTCTCATTTTAGGAAGATATTTTAGTTGTTTCTTATTCATTAATTGTTATCCTATTTATAGGATCTCACCATTCTTAGATTTTTATTTAATTGTTTTAAAAATAATATTTTACTTAGGATAGGGGGAATAGCATTAGTTATTTTTATTTTATTTTTATCACTAATTATTTTGTGTTGCAATATAAATTATATTAGTTTGGCCCTGCTATATATTTCAGATTTATTAATGGGTCCCATACATTTCTGATTTTAACTTCTGGTATAATTTATAAATAAATACAATTGAAAACTGGTGTTACTGACTGAAATTTTAATGTTTTCCCTATCACTATGAATTTAATCGTTTCAATATTTCATGTTCAATAATAAACATTTTTTCAAAAATTGCTATATTTTGTTTATGGCAGTCCAAATTGATTGCTATTGCATCTCCAACCTAATCCAAATTCATCATACAATCAATTAACATATTTTATTTTAAGTTATGAATTCAGAACATAAGGATTACTAAGTTTTTTTATTTTTATCTGTAATAATTTCTAAGTGCTTCATCAAGATTAGCCTTATTTATTTTTAATATATGAGTTCAGTGATATTGAAGTTGACATGAGTTCATCTGCATCCCGTAGTCTTATAGTGTTTAAGTCTTCTATGAAGAATTATTTTAGAAATAAATAAAAAAGGTAAGTCCACGTAATTTAGTATAATTAAATTAGTTTATCTGTATTTATGCGTAATTTTTAGCAGCCAGCACTGTTTTCGTTCAGTGATTTATTAAATAATTGATGTTGAAAGTATAACAATAATTATATTAAATTATTATAAACATAATATTTTGGCACGCTTTTTCTCACCCTAAATGTGACCTTAAGGCCTTTTATACTGCATTAAACCGTTGTGTCTGAAGGCCTATTTACACGATAAGTTTTTGGAATGAAGTTTCAATATTGAATAGAAAATTTCAGGATTATTAAATAAATAGTGCTGGAAAGGAAAAGGGTCAAAATGCAAAGCTTTCTTGATTAGTAATAATTCACCAATAGGAGGTAATTATCATGTTTTAAAACACTACTACTTTATGACTTAACTTTTTTCCTGCTGTACCCCCTCTATGCCTAGTGCACCTATTCGCCTCTAATTTTCAGGAACCTTCCAGAGTAGGGGGTCACCTATCACGAATTCGTTGCCTGCCAGGTGGCTCCAGGATTTTTTAAAGAAAATAAAAATCCTTTGACATGCTGTCCTCCGAATGTGGTGACATTTATTAGGGGTCACCTGTGGTATATTGGTTAGCTTGGCAACCTACAATACTAAAGGTCGCGGGTTCGCGTCCTGTGGTGGTGGCCCTAGGATTTTTTAAAGGGAGTAAACAAACCTTGGATATGCCGTCCCTCGGATAGGAGGTAAAATGGAGGCCCGAGCCTGTACAATGCCAGGTTCTCGTTTAATATCCCTGTCCTAATTAAAGCAAGTAAGGAAAAATTTAGGACTCCCGCTGTAGCATCATCCGATTAGCGATAAAGTGACATTAAATAAACAATCAACCTTCCAGATTACTTGCCTCAAATAGTTCTCTATCATGAGAGCACTGATATCAATTGCTTCATAATTTAAGGCTTTATCGATATAGCATGGTAGTGTATTATGGCCTGGAGATATTAAGAAATCGTTTTATGATTCTTAGATTGGGTCTCTAAAATGTTTTTATTCAGTTATAGAATTTTTTTTTTTTCAAATGATCATACTTTTTACTAATTAATATTTAAATTTCTCTAATCACTGGAAAAATACATAACATGATCTTCATCCATTTTTTTTTTTCAATCTGTTAATAAAAAAAAAGAATGTTAAATAAAACACAGCTAACAATAGCTGCACAAATATGACTAAATACCAATTTTTCAAGGTTATTTACCTCTTTAAACAAAAAAAGATGTCCTTGCAAATTGTCTCATTTTTAAGGACAGGGTCAAACTTTAGTAAATGTGTCTGAACAGTGATGTTTCATATTTTGTTTTTTCAAACATTCTTTGTCAAAATTATTGATCTATATGAAATGAAGAATTCGAGAAAACCTTTGTTGTGTTTCACCCATGGTTAGTTTATATATTTATTTTAGGAAAAAAAATGATAATTTTTCTAATGAAAGTCTAAGAATAAAAAGAAGTGTCCAATCTCATGATATTGACCATTATATGTATGTTCATGGTGTTTTAATCACTTATCAAAATTTTCTAATTACTTAAAAAAAATTGTTTTAAGATTGGAGAAATGAATTTGTTTCCTGACAAGAAGAAATAAAAAGCTGCCAAGAAACCTTCAACAATTTCCAACCACAATTGTAATTTATGAATTGGGTTCTGATAGCGAATAATTAATTAAAATTGTCCAGATTTTGAAAATATTCATCAAAAGATGATCATGATTTACATTTGCCATATTGAATGTTCTATTTTTTTTTTTTTTTTTTAATTTATATTGAGGAATATTGTGACTGTGTTGTTCCAATGCCGTTCCTCTTAGTATAACCAATTTAGTTCTGTATAACTAAAGTTCATATAATTTAATTTTTTCCTTCAAAATCTTTATTTATAAATTCAATAACACTCACTGGATCAAAACAATCTTCCTCCAACCTTAGGTGATAATATCAGTGAATGTTGTGATAAACTATGCCAAAATTTAGCCAAATTAAATGGGAACTAGAAGCAACCAAATCAGCAATCATACGTTATCCTCTGTCTAATTTGGTACCTAATAACCAGACTGTTCTAAGTCCATTTTTATTAATTTCGAGGTAAGGGTCGATCTTTGTTAGATTTAACAAAGATCGACACTTACCTCGAAATAATTAAAAATGGACTTAGAACAGTCTGGTTATTAGGTACCAAATTAGACAGTGGATAACGTATGATTGCTGATTGATAACATTATCTTAGATTTAAGATAATGAATCTATTGAACTATTAAAATAATCGATTCTGTAAAGGTTCATGAATCTTTCAGAAACAAACTGTTCTAATTGAATAGTTTAATAAATAAATTGTTGAAGCATCAAAAAATGGACTTAAGACAGTCTGGCTCTCTGGTGCTGATTGGATGTATTCATATATTTTCAATTGACATAAAATTGAAAATTTGGACTTGAGACAGTCTAGCCATGAGGTATCAATATCAAAAATAATTTAACTTAAAGGATAAATTAAGTAGGAAACAACATTGATAAATAATTCAATAGATTTGGTCCATCCAGATCCAACAGAAAATAATTAATGATTTGGTTGAGGTCTTTACCTAATATTTGGTTGTTATGAAAGGCTATGTGTCCCTGCATCTTTTACTGCCCATCTTACATTTTAAATTGCTTTGGTGACCAAAACATTTCTTCAGCATTCTCAATTTTAATGTGTTACTGGTTAGAATTTTGGATTAAGATCTTTATTTTATGAGATCCTTGATAAATAAACTTTTGCCTTCCCTCTCAGAATGAGGAAGATTATGCCTAGGAGAATATTTATTATTTTCGTCTTATTTGGAGTACATCAGAGCATTATTAATAAACAAGGCTGTTTGACTATTTACTACTATCTGTAAATGTATTGAGGCTTCTAAAAATAAGAAAGAAAAGTTTACTGACAATGTTATCAAATTTTCATTGCTTTTTAAATATTTAACCAATCCAAGTAGACTGGAACAAAACAACTGAATTTGATTATTTAATTATTTTTAAATTGATTTCAATTTATTGGTCTTTATATTTCAAATAAGTCAATTGAACAATGCATCTTGTTTAAAACTAACAAAGTTTATATAAGGTATCAAAACTTTTAAAATTGCTTATGAAATCATGTTAGATATTATGAATGGGGGGGGGGATTGTATTTATCTTTTGATTTATCCATAGGTTTGTTCTAACAAGCTAGTCATAGAAAGTCACCAAACAAGCAAGTTTGATGATAGTCCACTACACTTATTTATCTGTATACAATTTTAACTAATCTTAATTTTTGTCTTCAGGAATCAAATGAAATCTACTTAGGGTTTGTTACAGCATGCAGTTCTGAACTACTATGCCCCCACCACTCTTTTGATTTAAAGTTTGATTGGCTATTGTTTATAAACCAATGAATCAAACTCAAAAGAGTGGGGGCATGATATTTAGTCCAGGACTGCTGGTTGCAAAAAAATCTATTGAATAAACACCTGTTTTTGTTTTCTTAATGTGACACCTTTTAAAATAAAACCCAACTTGAAAAGTTGCATAATTTTGAGGTATCATTGTGATCTTAATTGATTATATTAATGGCATTGTTGTAAGTAATAACAGCTACAAGAAGTGTTTGTGCACCTAAATTTTTTATTAAGTTCTGTTTATAATTAAAAAAAAAACCTAAACTTTTGTTGCTAATAGTGACTGATTTGTTAGGTTAGTTTTACAAGCCTTATTTTTGTATCCAAAACCATTTATTTAATACATCATTTATCATATTACAATAGAAAATGCCTTTCAGGAATTAATTTCCTTTCCAAGGAAAGAAACTCGAGGGTTTTTCTAATAAACATTTACAGTTGAAGGATTTTATTGGAACCAAGGAATATACTTTTATTAAATAATAATAATAATAGCATGCTGCTCTCGCTAATGTTTCAAATTTAAATTAATAAATCCGAAAATATGTGGGTTTTTTTTTCTCATAAAATAAAATTATATATTCATTTAATTAAATGGCATGGATAAGAATTAAGCATAAAAGAAATTCTTAAAGCGTTGAATTCTTCATAATTGAGAGTATTTACAATGAATCATGTTATATTAACTACAATATTTGTAATATGCCTTGTAAATAGGATATATATATATATATATATATATATAGAGAGAGAGAGAGAGAGAGAGAGAGAGAGAGAGATACATTGGGGGTAAAACCTGTTCCATCACGACCAGGTTCAATCATCATTCCTTATTATGTATTTGAAATAAGAAAAAAAAAAAATTATGGCATTTTTAAGGGCTGCACTTAAGTTAGTACACGTGTTTTTTCTTTCAACTTGAAAGTACGTGAAATTATAAATCTATTTATTGCAAAAAGCTATTAAAGTAATACTTCGTAAAATGGTTAAGTATATTTCATAGTACTTTGATTGGAGAAATCAGAACATAGGCTATTGATGTTTTTTTTTTTTTTTTGTTTTTTTAATTTATAGCAGTTTTTTTCATTTTGACACACTTAATTAGCTCCATCACTAATGTTTATAAAAACTTTTTGCAATAAATCTACAATATGTATGAACCTTTATCTTTACCCCTAACCCCCTGAAAATTTTTTATTCTACAAAGAGGAAAATAATTTTATTTTAATTATTAATTATATAAGATATTTGTATAATACAATTATAAAAATATAAAATTAATTTGTAATTAAATAAAATTTGAATTAAAAATTAGTTAAATGAATTTTCTTCTTTTGAAACTGCTATAATGTTTGATAAAGATGGGATTCATGTACATACTTATGTTGGTAAATTAAATAGTAAAATTTTCTAGAATCAAATTTATTTTACCTATTTCTTTTTCTGTTCTAGAAAAAATGGTCTCCTTACCTTATCAGATAATTATGCCTCAGATGATGACGATGATGCTTCATCAACTGTTAGTAATGCTTCCGACCTCAGCATTCTCTCAGATAGTCACCATTGGAAACCCATGGCCAGTATGTATCTTATGAATTTTCATTTGAATTTATCAATGATTTCATATGAATTTATCACTTTTTCATGTATTTACTACTTGTAATTCCAGGTTCCATGAGCTGGCTGGAAAAGCAAATGCTGAAAGGAGTAAGCCCAAGATTAGTTCTTAGCCAAATTACTGGAGATAACACAGAACTACCAGATTCAATCAGTGACTTGGCTTTATGGAAGGTACTTAGTGATTTTTATTTAATACTATCATTTAAAACTGCATTTCTCTTTAGAGGGTTTTTGATATAAAATAAAATAAAAAATTGTTGAATTCTATTTGGTTGGAAAGATTCAATTATTCCATTTTGTCAATATTAAACTTTCTGTAAATTTAATAAATTCCAAAGAATCTTTTTCCTACCATCAGAATTGTTGCTGTGTGAACATCAGTTATTTCACGAATTGTTTTTAATTTCATGCTTTCCTTCAATTAAATGTCCATAATTAGTATTTTTTGTAATAAACAGGATTTTTAATGGTACTTTGTTATAGGAATTTCACGTTTATTTCTTCCAATATCTTATCATTTATTTTTATTTTTTAAAGATTCTCCAATTTCTTTTAACTGGAAATAAGAAATAATAAAATGTCGGAAACTTTATTTATTTTTTCTCAACAATAGCTCAGATTTAATTAATTAAAATCCAGTTGTTCATTATTATTCAAATGTTTTGAGAAATTTATCAACAATCAATGTTTTAGTTTAGTTAATTAAGTAGTTTTTAATTGTTATTCGATGAATGTTAGTTAGTGTATCATTGTCAATGAGTCAGGCTTATTTAACAGCCCTTTAATATTTTTTTCCTTTCCTATAGCTTATATTTTCTTATCTTTCGGAACCACCAAGAAGAAATCCTCTTCCAAAAGTGTATAGTCTAGATCATGTTGTTCAACTTATCAAGCAATCCAACAAAATCATAGTCTTAACAGGAGCTGGGGTAAGTTTGTTTTCAATAAATAAGTTATCAATTTTAACTACTAATAAACTTTAGATCTCTAATTTATCTATTTGCTTTCTCAGGTTTCAGTTTCTTGTGGAATTCCGGATTTCAGAAGTAAAGATGGTGTTTATGCGAGATTGGCAGTGGACTTCCCAAATTTGCCAGATCCACAAGCTATGTTCGACATTACATTCTTCAGGCAGGATCCGAGGCCATTTTTCAAATTTGCTAAAGAAATTTACCCCGGGCTATTTCAACCTTCCCCATCGCATAGGTAAGGAAAACAGGTTTTTAAGACACTCGATTCAGTATAAATTATTTGCTGCATTACTGTTGCTAATATACCAGTTAGGAAGAATGGCTGAATATAAATAATTATTTTATATTTTTACTATATGAACAATAAAAACTTCATAAAGATGCCTAAGAGTCCTGCATTTTAATATTTGCTATGGCAGTATGTGATTCGGTTAGCATCTTAGTCAACTCTTTTGTTATAAAAAAACCTGTACCACTACAACCCATGAAGCGTCTTCGGTTCAGTACTGTGTAAGGAAGTACTGTTTTTTGGTCAGCAGTCCTACAAGGAGATGATTTTACTGTTATCACACTCAACTGCCAGGTTTTCCCCCCTTAATTTTTCAATTTAGGGTACCCGCATTATAGAAATGGGTTTGCCCCGGGAGGCTCTCATAGTCCACAAGACGAACTGTGACGGAATATTAAAGATACCTCGCCAAGCCAGATTTGAACTCGGGGCATAAAGCACAGCAACTCAATGCCCCCAATGAGCTAACCTGCTCCTTACTCCATTGTTTTAAATATAACAGCATATAAATTTTTTAAATGTTATATCAGATTGTTAACATCTTCTTTTGTATCACAGGGATCTTCATTTATTATCAATGTAAACTTTCATGCTTGTAACTTCAATATCGCTGATATTTCTTGCACTATAGATATCAAAGCCTATCTTACATTTTTCTCTCCATGTATAAATAATCTAAAAATTCAAACATGAGAAATTAATCTCATTAATGCTACTAAATAATCTCAAAGAATGGCTGAATTTTGAAGTGTCCATAATGATAAAACAGATAGAAATGGTTCATCATCAAAATCAAGGGAATTTATTCGGTACTAATATAAGATGTAAGTTGTATAGTTATTTTCTCCAAACCTTTTCTAGTTTAATAAACCATTTTTTAAAATTATTATTATTAATGTAATATGTAATTTAATTATTTTATAGGTTTATCAAAATGATAGAAAGGCATAAAAAGTTATTAAGGAACTATACTCAAAACATAGACACTTTAGAAAGGGTTGCTGGTATCGAAAATGTGATCGAATGTCATGGTGAGTTTTTAAATTATTTTTTCTGATTTTGTTTTATTTGTTTATGCATAATACTGTGATATTGAAATGAAATTTTCGCTCAGGTTCCTTCGCCACGGCTACTTGCACAATGTGTGGCCATAAAGTCTCTTCCCATGAAATAAAAGAAACTATATTCGCTCAGGATATCCCTTACTGTACTAAATGTTCCACATCAGAAACAGGTGGTATGTTAACATTTATAATGTCTATAATATATTATTATTATGTTGAGTGATCGGTTACCATTTTCTTAGCTAGTCGGTAGCTAATGAAACAACGGCTGGAAATACCCGTAAAAATATCAGGATTTTATCTCATAGGTCCTTGAGATTTATTCATTAAGTTCTTCAGATCTAAATATTCTTTTCCATAAAAGCTACCATTAATACCTACATAAATTAAAGGTTTTATAGGAGTTTTTTATTTTCTTTTATTATGAAAAAACAATCATATCTGGAAGACCTATGGTTCTATAATAATTTTTAAAAATTTACATTTTTTATTTTTAATAATTTTTTCATCTTAAGTCACTACAGTTAAAAAGCTTACTGTTTAGTCTTTCTTTGTAATTCAAAATCAAGCAAAAAACTTTAATGACCTTCATAATTTAATAGTTATAATGATGATCATTTATCATTAGATACCTTGAATTAGTAATAGATATTGTTTTATTTGAAGGGGTTGGGGCAAAATAGTGCCAAGCAAAATTTTTAACAAAAATGAAATGTAACTGCAGTCTGCTGTATATTATGTAGGACTATATGTCTATGAACGAAATGCCACCTAAATTTGCCTATAGAGGCTCTATATAGTCATATTTAGGTGGCATTTCCATCATAGACATATAGTCCTACGTAATATACAGCAGACTGCGGCTACAGTTTATTTTTGTTAAAATTGTTGCTTGACACTATTTTGCCCCGACCCCTTCATTTGATATCTAAGAAAATGTTTCAAAAATAATTTATATTGCTGAAGTCTATTAATACAATGAATAGTATCAACTCTTTAACATTATATTGATATTTTCAGATAATGTGAAAGGTATTATGAAACCTGATATAGTTTTCTTCGGCGAAGGACTGTCTGACACCTTCCATGATGCAATGGCCATTGACAAAGATCAGTGTGATCTTCTAATTGTAATCGGATCATCCTTAAAAGTGCGACCAGTAGCTCTTATTCCAAGTAAGCAGATTTAATATACTGTATTGTCCGATTATTAATTATTACTTTGCTTAAATTTCAATCTTTTATTTCAAATCGAATTTTCACCCCTCTAGAGATTTTCTTATATAAAAATACCACTCTCAATAGTAATAAATATACTCAGCTCCTCTTAGGTACTTGTTTAGTTTTATTATAGGGGCGGCCTTCTCTAGTAATAATTAAAGTTATTGGCACCTCTTCTCTAGTAATAATTATCATAAATTTTATCACAATCTATATTAATAGTAGAATTCAAAAACATATATATTTTGTTTTTATTTATTATTCTCTATCCAGATATACCTGCACAGTGCTCTTTACTGTACAGGTTAATAGACTGCTTAGTTGATTTTTTTTGCTTTTTAAATGCTTGAACTGACCATATATAAATGCATGGTAGTTCCAAAATTTTGTCTCCTATGCCATTCTATTATAGTTTTCACATTGTCTTTGGAATCAGGTTCTTTTGTTGCAAAAATTCCAATGCACTTTCCTTTTCATAAATTTCTCTGAATATAGTTTTTAGTATGTACATTTTTAAACATTCAGAGAACAAGTTTAAAAGTTATAAAAAAAGAAAAAAAAAATTAGGCAATATATGGAAAGATTTCATAATTTTCTTACTGAAAATGAAAGTGGAGCCACTATAATATACAGCTACCAAGAACTCTGTTTGAAAAACTTTATTAATTATGAAATAGTTTTGATTTTGATTTATATAAGTTTCTTATTGCTCCTTTGGCTGCTTAAAACCATTACCATTATTGATTTATTGGCTTTGAAGAACCATGTTTTATATGGTGCTTAGAAATAGCTCTATCTTTAGGGTAATTTTCTTCAGCAGGAATGAGAAGGCAATTTTTAATTATGAAGCTAAAATGTGGGAATTTTATTCAACCATTTTTAATAAATAAAAATTCCTGCCAACAGTTGATTGTGGTTTGGGCCAGGATAGCCAAGCGTGTTTGAGCACAACCCACTTTAGCACGCTCGAGCCGAACGGTGACGGTTCGAATCCGCCCTGGGATAGTTAACTTTTATTTCGTGGAGGCCCCACGGAATAAATCTCGACCTACCCACCCTGGTTAGAAAAGGTTATATGCCACACATGAACAGGTAGGGATACCGAACCAAAAAGAAAAATGTTTATTGTGGTATATATTCTCTTTAAAGGATTGGTTACGAAGTGCAATTGTGGCCATGTTGTAATGTAATATACTAGCTGCTTAACGCGGCGAGGGGGGTGCGTATGGATAGCCAAAACATTGATTCATACATCAAGAGAAAATAAATTGATGTTATATACCCATACCCCCCCCCACTATCTTGCTTAAATATTAGATTAAAGCATCTCCCCCTGTTTATCTCCATATTTAGGCTCACTGTTATTTATCATAGCATTATTACATATCATTATTTCCTTATTTTGATTTACTTACCGGATTTTAGGTTCTTGGAAGTTATCTTAGAATTTTTTTATGATGATGATATTGCTTAGTGTGTAAACCCTTCTCAGAGCCATTTTTTCCCTTACCAGCTCTCAATTATGAGGGCATTTTATAATTATAATTTTTTTGTTTTTAATACTCAAATTTTTATTGTTGTTTTATTTTTGTAGGTTCCTTGCCCAGTGATGTTCCCCAAGTTCTGATCAATAGGGAAAGACTTCCTTACATGAACTTTGATGTTGAACTTCTTGGCGATTCCGATGTTATTATCGATCATCTTTGTCGAGAGTAAGTTTATTTTTTAATTCTTTAAATTGTGTTATCCTTTGAGTGTATTTTAGCAGTACTTATAAGTAAAACAACAGTATATAATTTTTTTGTTTTTTTTTTACATAAAAATTTGTTATTAGGCTTGGAGGTGATTGGAATGAAGTATGTTGGAGGGAGAAGCCTTTGACGGTTTGCTCAGAACTCGATGTACAAGCTTTGACATCGGACTCCTCAGATTCAGGGTAATTTTCTATTTCTCAGTTTTACAAGCGTCTTGTTTTCTTCATATGTATTTTTATAAATTTATTATTATTATGACAATAAATTTTTAAATTTTAGCTCCAGTGAAGATGAAACTGAAGAAACTTCAAAGGAATCTGAAGTGTCGAAAGTAAAATGTCAGAAAATAGGGAAAAGACATGTTGTTGGTGATGAAAATACTCGTCACATATCACTGGACTCTTCTAGGGATAGTGGTATAGGAGAAAGTAGCAATAACAGCAGCGATAGAACGCTTTCACCAACTAACACCGAGAACATCCCTATCCCATCCGCTCCATCCCCAGACAAAGGTAAGTTTAGGATTAAAATTGTTGTGAGATTCATACGGAATATAGTCTAATCTCAGTTATCTGAAATCTTTTTTGCTTTAGGCATGCCAGTTTCTTTTACTGGTTAAATAATAACTGCTTTTAATTATTTAATAATCATCTGTTTAAACAGATTCATAATCATTTTTCAAAATGAATTTGTTGAAGAAAGGATTATCTTCTCATTCTTATTGTAACACTTCTGTGGGTTCAAGAATATTTATTAAACAAGAATATACAATTATCACTGCCAACGAATTAAATATTCGGGCAATTTACAAAAATGATAACGTTATAGCAAACTAATCATATGACTTGAGTTTCACAGTCAAGACACAGACTTAGACTAATTGGACCATTCACCCGCTCCATATATATAGTCGTAAAATGAACCTTCTGGAAGGTTCCAGGTCTTCCTGATCCAGATCCATAGATGGATCTCGAAGAATCTAGAACTAAACAGTTCGTTCCAACCGCTTGGTTTGTTCAAACAAACTGTTTGGGATATTAAACCATATGTTTTTTTATTGACGATTTAACGTTACATTATATTCCTTTCTTCAAAATAAAAAAAAGTACAAGATACTATTTAATAAGTAAAGGAATATTGACAGAAAATGTGCATTGCAGTGTTATATGAAATTTTCTGAAGCAATAGTGAAGCGGAGATGTGTATTTAAATACTTGCAGGGAGATAACAGGAAAGTTTAAAGGAACATGGCTACAAAATGGAAAAATTAATTTATCTACAGTTAATTATTCCTTTTTGTACTAAATGAACTGATTTAATAACAAATATACACATATGTCTCATCTTATCATATTGATTCATTAACGATCACTATAGTGATTGAAAATTAACTGATAATTGAATTTTCAACCTGTAAAAATAACTGCTACATTTTTCCTAAAGCACAAAAGACCCACTCAAAAAAAAAAAAAAAATCTTAGTTGATAAGTTGCTTACAGAAATTTAAAATACTACTTGGTAGCAGAACAATACTCTACATTGCATCACATTCCATCTTTGATTCATTTTGATTAGATATAGGAATGGTTAATTGGTTTGTTTTAATTTTTCCCGCTGAATGTACAGTCCATGAAGGACTTCAGCCTCCGATACGATCCTCTCCAATCCTCTATCAGTCGCCACTGCTCCGCTAATTGGTTTTAGTATTACTATTATTATCATTGGCACAACAACCCTTTAGTGAGTCAAATGTTCTCCTCCAGAAAGTTTCCCCATCGCACCAAGAAGATATCCTGAATCACTATGACTGGAATACTTCTTGACCTGTACATTTTCTTGGTCATCATCCTTTATGGAATGCTCTGTTTTGATATTCTGGCAATATGTCCAGCCCTTCTAAGCCTCCTAATACGGACGACTCTTACGATGTCCGGCTGTCCATAAGGTGTGGTAAACTCCAAGTTGCCTCTTGGTAGAATTTTTCTCTCAAAAACCTGGAGCCCAGGCTCGTCTGACTTCGTAATGGTGTCCAAGTTTCAGAGCCATACATCAAGACAGGGTGAATCAGGGTTGTACGCAACCTTAATTTTGTTATCCTCGTGTGATGGGCACTTCTGAATAGGTGCCCCAATCCGGAGAAGCTTCTGTTCGCCATCATTATCCTCCTTTTCTCAATGTTAAGTTAACCTGTGAGTGGTGAGATAGATGAATTCCTCAGCCTTTTTGAAGTGGTGGTTCCTAGGTGTTTTTAAGTTTTAGGTGGTTTTCATTGATTTTTGATAAATATGTAAAAGAAGTTGTTGTTTTTTATGATATTCATTTGGCCAATAATTGCTGTGGCCTGAATCTGCCTATCATTGTTTTCTTCTAAATTCTGAATCGTAGATGTTCAATCAGTCTTACTTAAATCTATACTGTTAATTTTAATTTTAAGGTAAAAAATTAAAAAAAAGTATTTTATTCTTTGATTTTTGTTTCAGCGAACACCTATTACTGCGTACGTAAGAGAAGATATGTCTTCCCAGGAGCTGAACTTCCTGAAGATGAATCTTCAGAAAGTACAGATTAAAAGACTTTTTTTTCTTTTCTTTTCTTATGTATGTACTTGTATATATATAAAACTTGTTACTATCGACCCTCGACATTCTGATAGTTGATTTCTTTATATAAATTTCTATCAGAAATATATTAGTATAACTTGACCTTTTTATGTATATATATATATATATTTATAAGAATATCCTTGGTGATATAATATATAAATATATATGTGTATGTGTGTGTATATGTAAACATGATTTTTTTTAAGGCGATTTGCAAATATTTATTATAATTTTAGTTTGTTACTATCTATGATTAATAAGTTGGTGGTAAATGTGTTTCACATAGGCTTTGTAAATGATTTCCTGATATACAGTTGTTTGTAGAAGAGGGAAGCCAACCGTAAGTTTTTTTTTTTTTGGTTTTTTCCATGTTTAAAAAAAAAAGTTTTAAATGGCATCAGTATAGTTAATGGTCGATAAAACTTGTAATCGTTCATATATTTTTTTAATCAAAAGTTAATCAACAAAGATAAGAATACTTTTCCAAATGTGTATTTATTAGATATCAATTTATTGTAAACAAGTTTATTAATTTGCTAATGTTTTCTTAGGTAAATTAGCTCCTAGATTATTAACAGGGCAGAGTTGTAATTTAATTTTAAATGTTTTCCTTCCTTAGAGGTTAGTTTCCCTCTGACAATGTTTTGTGATATAGCTAACAATTTTTATATTATTCTTAATTTGACATTTATAGATGATATCAAGACTTTTTTTTCATATTTATTCTTCTAATTTTAATACTTATTTTTTTCATGCGTTGTTAAATGGCTCTATATATAATAATATGAAAGTAATAATAAAAATATTTTGAGCTGTTGTCGATTCATGGCAGTAATCGTAGTTAAAATTTAGTTAATACGGAAGTAGTAAAGATTATAATTTTATTTTTTTATTATGTTATTATTTATTATTATTATTATTTTATTATTTTTTTGAAGACAATCAAAATGTTTAGAACATGATAGTTCCTTTCTATTTCGTCGAGTTACTATGTCGTTGAAAATAATTTCAGCACACACACAAAAACAAAAAAAAAAAAAAGTGATTATATAAGAGTTTTATATGTAAATTAGAACAAGTTTTATATATTATGGTCTGGGACCTGGTACATTTAAATCACACCAAAAAAATAAATAAAATGTCATTAATAATGTATATGGCTTATTTTTACATATTTGAAGACATTTTTATACATATAACTGCTACTATGAAAATTTGGCGTTTTAAATAATAATAAATTTTTCAACTGATCTTCTTTAGTGGTAATTTCTGGCTGTGTCAATTTATTCTAAAACGTTTAACCCTGGAATTGTCAAAGTAGCTATCTGATAGGATTCCAGAGTTCATTTTGACTCCTTTGAAATTTTGACAGATTTAGCTGAAAAACTTTCAATTTGTGTAAACATTGAAAAGTATGTTAATGTTTATGTTTGGGCGAATGTAAATATCTTAAATATAAGAAAGGAAAAAATTATAGGAATAATTAATTTGAAGCTTGTTAATTTATAAAGTGGCTGATCATATTTATCTTATGAAAGTGTGGGGAGGAGGATTTGAGACTAGGCTTTATCATTTTAATAAATTTAAAACTTCAACTTTAGTAACATATTGTATTATATAATATAAAAATAGTGGAATTTTCCCACAGATTCCTTCTTGACGATTCAGCACTTAAATTATCTTCTGTCAAGAATTCTCAAATTTATCAATTCAATTTTTATATATATATATATATATATATTTTGATAGAATGCTCATCTGTTTAAAAATTATTTTAATGAAATTAAAAAATACAAAAGTATTTGACGTTTTTTTGCCAAACTTCAAAATTAATAAAATTGAATATAAAAAGTGAATCTGTAATTTTTTCTTTGTGAAAATATATTTTATTTGTTTCTATATTAGTTATCTTTAAGTACTTATACTATTTAGATTTTTTTACTGTTTTTTTTTTTTTTTTTTTACATTGCGATACTATTGAAAAGCAAGCCAAAGTGTAGTTAATGATTTCACTACCACACGTTTATGATGGAAGAATAGCTTTATACGGCATATTTAGGAAATCATGCAAATAAGGGGGTACTCTATTTTAATTTATTAAGCTAACATTTCTTTTAAAATTTATTATATTTCGGAAAGTTTGTAGTTAATTGAATTAAATTTATATGGGAATATATAGATCGAGATTATTAAAAAAAAAATCACTTAGAAATTTAAACTGTCTTCCTTGGCATATTGTATAATTATGAAGATTTTTGGTAATTATTTGAACAAAGGCAAAAAGCTGGTCTGCGAAGAAATAGGTAGTTTAAAATGTGTTTTTTTTTTAACAATGTGTATCTATTGTGTAAAAAGTAATGTGCATATTTACTATGTAATATTTATGTTTATTATTGTATAAGACTGTGACTTTGAACTGTTTAAAGAATTAATTTGTAATGTTTAATATCTTTACTTATCATAAAAATGGTGTAAAAGTGATTTTTTATTTTACTAGGTTATATTTTCTCATATATTTGTAGATTATTTTTGTTCATTTTTATGTAATAATATTGAAACTAAAACTGTCCTTATTTTTTTTTTTTTTTTATTACACTTTTCTATTTATTTTTTAAAGACTTAAAAGAATTTGTATTATATTGTTATAAGATTAGCAAATGTTAATCATTATTTGTGAGTTGTCTTAAAGTTTTAGTGATTATAATGTTTATTGTAACATATTATTTAATTAAGTTAAGTAAGCAAATACCGGAAAGATTAAAATTGTTTTCCTTAAAACAAATTCTTTTTACACCTCTTTTGGTTGTTGGGAAAATCAGCATATGGTAAATATGACATTTTATAGTCACTTCTTATATTAAACCATATCATTTATTGTACAAATCTTACTTCTTTTGCTAGTTTTGTTATTAAAAAAGTTCTTTGTCAGATATTCTTCCTATAAACAGTAAGTTTTTTGGAGATCTGAATGAAAATAAAGTATTATTTTATTAAGGTATTGATAATTTAGAATAATGGTTTCATGTTTTGATATATTATTGTTGTGTTATTTTTGCTATAAAATTAAAGTTTAAATGTTGTTCTGTTTTTTTTTCTTTTACTTTTGCTATATCCAACTAATCTAAAAATATACTGCAGATAAAAATGTCTGCAGAAAAATTCAGGATTCATTTAAAAGAATCTTGATTTTAGTCACAACAAATTTAAACTTGTAATTCTTTTTTATTATTATTCAAAGTTGTAAAATATGCAACGAATAATTTATTCTAACCAAATCGTTAACAGGCTAGATTTTCATACCAGAATGCTTTGAAAACAGTGAGTGACAAGTTTTTTGAAATATTAAATTCATGATGTGGCTTTAATCAAAGTAGTACTTCTCTGTTGCTGTAGCCATATGCATATATTTGTCTGTAAGAAAGGGCCCAAGGCCCTAAGGCAATAAAGAATCAATCAATCAATCAATCTCTTTCACCTTTTGTCATCATCAGCTATCTCGGTGCATTACCTTTGATAAAGTTAGATTTTAAGTACATATTTTTGCATTTTACACATAACTATCAAGCATATGACTAATGTAAATCCAATTATTATATCAAAAATAGTTTATAGTCCTTGATGTTTTAATTTCACCAAGGGCAAAGTTTTATTGCTTAAATAATTGCTAAATTTCTTTTAACAATCTGAAAATTATGATGTTTAATTATTTATTTAAATGATATCTTTACTGAGTCCCACTGAACACAGCTAAGCAGGATATTTATCACTGGCACAACCAAGAGGGAGCTTGGGGCTGGCACCCCCCCCCCCCCAGACGATAGAAAGAAACTTTCATACTTACAATTAGCTTTCATACCATTTTTTTTGTATTTGCAGTTGTATAATTTGCTTAAAAAAAAAAGATGTGGGTCATTTCAAATTTATGGGTTATTTTCATGTCAATTATTTTGAATAAAGAATATCCGTTTTCTGCAAAGTACCTCATTATGGGTCCCTTAACAAGTCCTAAAAGCATGCTTTTATACTTTATTGGATATGGGAAATATCAGTTTTTGAGAAATTTATCATTTGTTAGGAGTGAGAAAGAACGTAAAATCAAACTTCAAACTTATATTTAACTATAAAAAGAAGTATGTTTAAAAGATCTATTTAAAAAATGAAAAACAGTAAAAAAAAAAAAAAAAAAAATTTTTAATAATCTATGTGCTAGATAAACAAAATAGGAAGAATCATCACCAAATTGATGTGGACCTGTCTTACTTTGCCCTTCAAAACTTCCTGTGTGTACATACTAACCCATACTTCTAGAAACTCATCTCGCTCCCTAGACAATTGATTTTTTTTATTATTTATAGGGAATAAAGTTGTATGAAGTGAGGTTTTGAACGTTTTCATGCTTTTCATTGGAGAGGCTACAGATTTTCCCATCTTAAAAATATTTCACACAATATCCACCTTTATGTTCTCATGGACTGATAGTCATTGATGGATTGAAGACTTTACTTGATTAACAAAATATTTTAGGGAATGAGGAAGTCTTCGTGTGGCACCTGCCCCATCATCAGGAATAATTGCTTCTTTTTGTTGTTCTAAAAGATTCTTCAATTTATATCTTAATTTTCTTCAAGGAACACGTGTTATCTGATGCGGGGAAAAAAAACCAACTTAGTCTGGCAGCTTTGTTATAGCTGTATTCCCTCAATTTTTTTATATAGTGAAATACATCTTTTCCTTGGAGGGATATTTAAGAAAATTTGAAGGGAGTGAAAGAAACTGTGTGACAGAAATAAAACCTATTATATGTATGGTTACAGGATTTTATTTTCATGTTCCATCCAGGTATCATCGAAAAGGAGGCAAAAGTAATTATTTCAATAATAAATCCATTCAGTTAGTGTAAAATAAAAATTTGAGATGTTCGAACATAGCCCTTTATGAAAGTGTAGGGAGTAAGAATTGACGTGGTTAAAAAGTTTTCGATATGAATATTAATAAATTTTTTGACGTCAGATTAGTGATTCCATACAGCGGCTAGATTGCTTTATCTCTCCAAAATTTTTGAACTATCTATGACAGACAGTTTAGGCAAAGAGGCTGTGTTACACAAAATAACTCATATTTTTATAATGACCCATATATTTTATTTCTACTACGAAAAATTACTAACCAAATTTCATCGTATGACGGGAATATGAGAAAACAAAGTAGGACACCCATTTATGTTTAATTTTTACTTGAACCTAAGATCATTAAATCATACATGCCTTCTATGAGCCTTTCAATTGACAGAATGACTAATTCCAATTTTATCATTTTTCAGAAAATTGCTATAAGTAATGTTTCTTTTTGGAAAATTCATACCTCTGTATTTTATGTGTATATTTTTAATATTTGTCTTACTATTACAAAATGAGGAAGGTACGAATTTTTCTAAGAGAATTTTTATTAAAAGTGGTTTTAACTTTGCTTTTTTAAATTTCTTGAAATGTTGTAATTTGAGTTAGTCACTCAGTCAACTTTTTTTCCTGGTCCTCGCCTTTCAGGCAATTTGGGGTTTCTGGGGCCAGGGAAAAGGGTGAGGGATTAATGCCAATTATTATTAAATGTGCCCTGATCACTTTGTCACTCTCTCAACTGAAAGCTAGATATCACTCTCTCTAATATTCAGTATGTCTTATTTAGAAACAAATCCACAATATCTATTAAATAATAACACATATATATCTAATATTATCAAACCGTTACATTCATAGAAAAGTTGTAGAACTAACCTTTAAAACTGGGATCTCTCACTTACCCATAAAATTTTCTTTCTTTTGACATCTGGCTTTTCATAAATCAATCTTTTCTTGCAGTCAGAAAAGATGTATCCAATAATATTATATATCCGGTACACATTTTTTTAATAATATTTAGTGATATGATTTAGCTAAAATACTAATTTATTAGTTTTTTGCGTTCATTGTTAATACAACCATCAAAAGATAGCAGCACAAATCAAGGGATCTAAGAATAGTAGTTTAAAATTTCGCTAACGGAGTGCAGCACAATCAAGACATTTTTTCGTATACAAATAATTAAGATTAAAATAATTTTTAACTCTAAATTAATACCAGATAATGTTATTCTATATCATTACGTATAAATCAATATTTAAATAAAGTTGATTTTATTTCATTCCACATTTAATCACTGCTAATTATCAAATATAGAAGTATTTTAAAGAAATGTTTCCACAAAAAACATACTTTTATATATGTATTATTCACCCTAAATAACACTAATTTAATGAAATGAAATAAAACGCATGCAAAATACTTCTCACATATCACATAACTTCAGATATCTTATTTATCACCAATATTTCATAAATAAAATGAGTAACGTCTTTATACTTATTATGAAAAAAAAAATACTACTAGACGAAATAAAAAGGTAATCATATAAAAATATTACTTCAACGAAATATATTTGTAATTTACCTACAATATTTAGTAATTATGTAATTATAAATTGACAATTAGCTTTAATATTAAATCGTTATTTACTGCATTACAACACAAATTATTTATTGGGGTGATATTACTCTTTAAGGAAATATATATTTTAAAAAAATATAAAAATTAGCTGTATAAGCTCTATTTGTCTATATAATAAGTAATAGTGGAATGTGTTTAAATATTTCTATTACTACAAAAATTAAAAAAAATATTAAAAAACGAACTCTCGTGACTCTATTCTCCTGAACAAAGGATAACAAACAAAAAAGTTAAACACTGTTAATGCTTTAAGGGTAAATTGGACAAGCAAATAACCTTTGATAAGGAGTTACTACAATTTTACAAGGAGTTAGTACAAGTATTCATAGATGGAATGCTTGTCGTAACATTAAATCAAAGCAAGTATCTGTATCAATAGAAGCTCCGACGCCAGCGTAGTAGTTAAAGAACTCTTCTCTTGTTATCTTCCCATCTACGCTTTTCTTCTCGAAAGTCGCCATGAATTTGTGCAAGATGTCATTCTCGGACATCTCCCCGCTCCTGTATTTTGGATGCGAACGAACACTGCAGAGCTTCAGCAGTTCGTCCAATGTGATCACTCCGTTTTTGTTCTTGTCGCATTTTACAAAAGCGTCGTTTATGGACTTCTTCCTGGTATCAGACATCTCCGGTCTGATGGCTTCGATAAATTTATTCGCGCTTATTTTTCCAGAATCCTCTTTGTCGAAATCCTTAAACAAAGACTCGATCTGTTTCTCATTCAGCTCGTAATCTGCGTCTCTGATGACTTCTTTGAACTCTTCCAAATTCAGTTCGTCACTTTCTTTTCTTCTGATCACCCTACCGAACTCGAGGAGACCTTCAGATCCTCTTGACAAGACGAGAAGACGCAGCTTCTCGAGTGGATTCGTCGTCCACTCCGCCGTTCTGTCGGCCTGGTTCATCATTTCCTGGTTTTCCCTGCTGGTCGGCGACTGAGGATTTGTTGGCATTTTGAATTATAATATTCCAAGATAAGAGATACTAATAACGCGAAAGATACGATAAATCTTTATTTAGCTTAACTCTTTTAAACACACTACCACTTTCGACGAAGAATGACACCGGACTGTGAAACAGTCTGACACAACAGTTGCAATCCTCCAGCTGCAGTGGGTAGAGAGGTCATAGGATTAGTCACGGCTGCAATAATGTTCAATATTTTTATTTTTTTCGTAAAATTTTATAAAACCCCGTTTTCAATAATGATTAATTTTCTTCACTATTAATTTGCATTAGGATTTTCCATAGCTTTCAGTTGTACTAATTCAATAATTCAACCCTCTTAGTAGATAACTTCCCCTAGTGCTGAAATCTCAAAGCTTCAGTTTATGACTTAAGACAGTTTTTAATTCAATGGTTCATATATCCTAGCCTGTGAATATTAAAAATATAACAGCATCTAGTCATAAAATAATTAATATTTATAAAATATTTTTATTTATGTATGGGGCATTAAGAAGCCATTCATGTTGATAATGAATTTTCTTTATTAATTAATGAGTTGTTTAATTCAAGATTTTTAAATTCTTACTAATTTTTGGTTTTCTTCAGATTGTAATTATTATTAAGTAGTGGTGAGGGTAGACATTTGATAAATTAAAAATTACTTTGTTAAGATATAATGGTTAAATATTCAATTATCGTTATAAACTATTAATTATTTTATTTTTCATAGATATCTACCTTTTATTATGTTATTTATAAATTGGGATATTATTTTTTTCTTTATGAGCTAAATGATCATTGATTATTAAGTTTACAGGAATTACATGGAGATTCAGCGAAAAAAATAAGACTTGCAATAAAGTATTGAAAAAGAGTTTGATAAATTGCATAAGGAGGTATCTTTAAAAGGAACATTCAGTGGAATGGTAAAAACATTTCGAGAATTTATGCTTTCAGCCCATGTTAGTGTTTCTAATATCCCAAGTAAATGGAAACAATGTTGAGACTAAAATCAGGATTGTGGGAGGTAATAGATGCCTTTTCCTATAAAAAAAAAAGCTTATAATGCTATCACTGCCACAAAAAGCAAAAGTATTGCAATATAAAACATTACTCTAACCAATAGTTAGCCATGGCAGTGAAAATGGTTTTTGACTAGGAAGAATATATGAACAATCCAAATATGGCCCCTTTTTGTAAATAATAATTATTTAAATGAATGTTAAAATAGTTATTACTGGGTGAAATTAATTAGTAACCTGTAATTGTCACAAATATTTTAAAAGTGGTTTATTGGGAATAAGACTATTTAAAACATAAGTTCTTCTGAGGAAGCTTTCTTTAAAATACTCCTTTACTTAATAATGTAGATATTTATTACTGTTACTACATTCACTGACTTTTGGTGAACACTGATTTGAAAAATTGAGCGAAAAAAAGAAACAGGATGTTTGCATAGTGCTGCACTCTATCCGCAGTATTAAAAATCATATTTTTAATGATTTTTTGATTTGTGCTACCATCTTCTGGCGTTTTTATTAACTACTATCGTAAATAGAGGACCTCTGCATTGTTTTCGTTTTTGTCGATACATGTTATTATGAGATCATAGTTATTCAAATGTGTTTTTACACAGTTAAAACGGGCTGAACACATAACTAGTTACATACAGTTTCATGTAGCTGAACACATAACGAGTTACATATAGTTTCTGATATCTTTTAGTTTTTTTTAATGTTTTTTTTTTAGTAAGAATAATAGTTCATATGAAGTTTTACCCAGAAAAACTTCTTTATTTGATAATCTGTGGAATATATGTGTGATGAATGATAAAGAATCAACCTTAATTTTAGATTTTTGGGTATTTATTGTATAGTGGGATAAAACAATTTAATCTCTATTTGAGATAAAGTTGAATTTGATTTTTTTTAAGATCTACCTATGATTGATAAATATGCTAAAAGTGTTTTTGGTACTTTTCTGTTAAAGTCACGCCCAGAGAAAATGTTTTTAATTTAGTTAGTACATTGCTTTAAGGAGAAGCAGGGTTATCGCCAGTGTTGCTAGGGAGGTAACCAACTAAGTGTGTGTGCCTTTGTTGCTAGGGAGTTGATTTCACAACTGTTCGCTTACTGACAACACTGTCAGGAGAAAAAAAATCCGTGCCGAATCATTTGTTTTGGCTAGAATACGCGTTGATAAGACTGCTGGAAGTCGTATCAAAATATTTGGAAGGAAGGTTAAACACATTTCAAGTTAATAATAAATACAATTTTGTCAACCCAAAAACATTACAGCATACCCAAAATACTGAACGACTGTGGAGATCAGCAAAATGGGGGAATAAAAGAAGGAGGGGTACTAGAAGGAATTTTTTAAAATCTTATTTAGCGGAATTTATGTGGTGCCAAAGTTTAGCAGAAAAAGATTTTTTTAATGCAATATTGAAAGATATTAAAGATTTTTACAATGAAGTTTCTAACATATTTTTTTTTTCAATGTTTATACTAAAATGAAAATAAATAATTTAATTAAATTTCATATAAAGGGTTTTATTCAGAAAACATGTATTTTATTTACAGTACAGCAATGTACTGACTAAATTAAAAACGTTTCCTCTGGGCGTGACTATAACAGAAAAGTACCATGTTTTTAATAGAAAGAATAATAAATCAAACTAAGTTTTTTCCATGAAAAACTTCTTTCAAATACATTTCTACTTAATAATCTTTTGTGATTAATATGAAATATTGAAATGTTTTAGAATTAATCCTTACTCCTGCTCCATATAATATTTTTAACATGTTTTAAAATATTCTGTTTTTCAAAGTATCTGATTTACAATTTATTTTACATTAATGTATTCTTTGACATTTCACATTGAATGTGAAACTTATTCCTTATGGTGCCATAACTGACAAACTTTAAATTGTTAATCTATTTTGATTATTTATACATTAATAAATAACATTGAGCTGAAATAAATTATAAGATAAAATTTGAAAACATTATTTTCCGTTTTCTTAAAGCTTTAATTAAATTTCTTTATACATTTCAGATTTTTGAAAATAATGGCTGGACTGTATTTCAATGAGAATCTTCCCATTATGAAATTGAAATTTTTTTGTCACATTTGGAGGCCTAAGGCCTATATTTGTATTTTTTCACTCTTCATTCAAATGATTGATATACGCTAAATAACTCTGGTGTGGTTTTTACAATTTGAGTAGGAAAGAGTGAGAATAGTGATTAAAAAATAAAATTTAACTAAAATAGAGATTATTCTAATTTTAAAAATCCTTTTGTCTAAGTCTATATTGTTTTGTTATTGGTAAGCCATTTACTTTTGGATGCTATTCAGTTAATCAGCTGCAGTTGGTCATATACTTGTCATATGATGCACATCAACAGATAGCAGCACAAATCAAGGGACCTAAGGATAGTAGTTTAAAATTTAGCTAATAGAGTGCAGCACAATCCAGACATTTTTACGTATACAAATAATTAAGATTAAAATAATTTTTAACACCAATAATTACCAGATAATGTTATGTTATTTTATATCATAATGCATAAATCAATATTGAAATAAAGTTGATTTTATAATATTTCACATTTAACCACTACTGTTTATCGTAAGACATGTATTTAAAAGAAATTTTTCCACAGGAAATCATTATTACATGTTATACATCCTAAAAAACACTAATTTAATGAAACGAATTAAAACGCATGCAAAATACCATCTTAAATATGCATACTATATTCAGATTTACTCACCAATGTTTGATAAATAAAATGGGTAATGTCTTAATAGCAAAAATATTCATAGACTTATTAGGGAAAAAAATATACATAGCATACTTACTAGAGGAAATAAAAAGGAAATCAATAATATAAATATGATGCATCAACGAAATATATTTGTAATTTACATACACTACTCAATAATTATATGAATAAAAATAGGTAATTAGTTTTAAAGGTAAATCGTTATTTACTAGTATATCTGATGAATTAATTACAACAAAAATTATTGATGATATTCCTCTTTTAAGGAATGATATATTTTTAAAAAATATAAAAATAAGCACTATAACTCCATTTGTCTAGTAGTTAAGTAGTAGTGGAATGTGTGTAAATATTTAGATTACAACAAAAATTGTAAAAAAAATTGAAAAACGAACTGTCGTGACTCTATTCACCTGAACAAAAGATAACAAACAAAACAAGTTAAATACTGTTAGTGCTCTTTGGGTAAATTGGACTTAGGGCAAATCTCCTTTACAAGCAGATAACCTTTATAAAGGAGGTTCTAAAATTTTATATGTGAAAGTATTCATAGATGGAAGGCCTGTCGTAACATTAGATCAAAGCAAGTATCTGTATCGATGGAAGCTCCGACACCAGCGTAGTAGTTAAAGAACTCTTCCCTTGTTATCTTCCCATCTACGCATCCCTTTTTGAAGGTCGCCATGAATTTGTGCAAAATTTCGTTTTCGGACATCTCCCCGCTCCTGTATTTTGGATGCGAACGAACACTGCAGAGATTGAGCAGTTCGTCCAATGTGATCACTCCGTTTTTGTTCTTGTCGCATTTTACAAAAGCATCGTTTATAGACTTCTTCCTGGTATCGGACATCTCCGGTCTGATGGCTTCGATAAATTTATTCGCACTTATTTTTCCAGAACCCTCTTTGTCAAAATCCTTAAACAAAGACTCGATCTGTTTCTCATTCAGCTCGTAATCTGCGTCTCTGATAACTTCTTTGAACTCTTTCAAATTCAGCTCGTCACTTTCCTTTCTTCGGATCACCCTACCGAACTCGAGGAGACCTTCAGATCCTCTTGACAAGATGAGAAGACGCAGCTTCTCGAGTGGATTCGTCGTCCACTCCGCCGTTCTGTCGGCCTGATTCATCATTTCTTGGTTTTCCCTGCTGGTCGGCGACTGAGGATTCGTAGGCATTTTTAATTATAATATTCAAAGATAACAGATACTGATTACGCGAGATATAAGATAGATCTTGATTGGCCTAAAACTCTTTTAAACACACTAGCACTTTTGACAGAGAATGAAACTGGACAGTGTAAAGTGTGACACAACAGTTGCAATCCTCCAACTGCAGTCGGTAAAGAGGTCATGGGATTAGTCACAGCTCCAATAATTTTCAATATTTTTATTTCTTCATAAAATTTATTTAAAATTCGTTTTCTTTAATATTTAATTTTCTTCACTATTAATTTGCATTAGGATTTTCCATACCTTACAGTGGTACTAATTCAATAATCCAACCCTCTTAATACTATAAGTATCTTTTTAGTAGATAACTTCCCCTAGTGCTGATATCTCAAAGCTTCAGTTTACGACTTGAGACTTTTGAATTCAATGAGTTATATACGTATATTGGATAAAAAATGAAGTGGCATTTAGTCATAACATAAATAATATTAATAAATAATTATTATTTATGTTTGGGGCATTAAAATGCCCTCCATGTTAAAATAAATGAAGATTATTTATTTCTTAAGTTTAAGATTTTTAAAGTCCTACTCATTTTGTTTTATTAAGATTGTAATCATTATTAGATAGTAATCAATGTAGACATTTATTAAGTTAGAATTATTTTGTTAAGATCTAATGATTAAATGTTCCATTATCGTTATAAATTATTTCATTTTTTATAGATATTTACCTTTACTTATGTTATTGATCATTTGATTTGGGATATCAAATGGTTTAATTAGTTAAATAATCATTAATTAATAGGTTTACAGGAATTACGGGGAACTGCAGCAAAACAAATAAGATTTTCAATAAATTATGAAAAGAGTGTGAGAAATTTGTTAATTGAGATATGGAAAACAGAACTATTCCTTTGAATGATAAAATTATTTCGAGAAGATATGCTTTCTGCCCATTTTTATGTTTCTAGTACCTGGTAAATGGGAAGAAGGATGTTCCCATTCACAGTTGACACTAAAAGTAGAATTGAGGGAGGTGCATTTTCGCCTTAAACAGGGGGGAGCCATATTAGTGAAAAATGGGTTTTCGCAAGGAAGACTATATGTAATATCCAAATCTGGGAGAGAAAACTATTAAGAAAAATTTAATGCCAGGCAAGTGATAATTACCAATGATAGATGCATTACATTAGGAGAAAATTGAGTAAAAATAAAAAACAATAGAATAGTCTAAGATATTGCAGGAAAATAAATATAGATGGTATTGTGCCATTAACAAAATTACTGATGACTCTTTCAACTGAAAAGAGTACAGGAAATAAAAATATAATAAACTATTAGTTCAAGCTTTGAGGGTAACTTGGAGAAATGGATAACCATTGTTTAATCTATATAAATAACGATGAAATTCTGTTTGTTTGTTTGCTTACTTGTGCTTTATAGAAATCCATACCGTTTGTCCTAAATTCTCCAAATTTTGCTCAGTGGTTCTTTGATACCAGGTGCGAACACCTGTCCATATTAAAATTGCGTAACTTCAGCCGATCTTCAGCTGATATTCTTTATTCTCTAAATTTCGCTCAGTGGTTCTTTCAGACCAGGTCCGAACACCTGTCCATATTAAATTTGCATAACTTTAGCTGATATTCTTTATTCTCCAAATTTCACTCAATGGTGCTTTCAGACCAGGTGCGAATACCTGTCCATATTAAAATTGCATGACTTCAGCCGATCTTCAGCTGATATTCTTTATTCTCCAAATTTCGCTCAGTGGTGCTTTCAGACCAGGTGCGAAGACCTGTCCATATTAAAATTGCATGACTTCAGCCGATCTTCTTTATTCTCTAAATTTCGCTCAGTGGTTCTTTCAGACCAGGTGCGAACACCTGTCAATATTAAAAATGCATAACTTCTGCCGATCTTCAGCTGATATACTTTATTGTTATAAAAATCATAATGATCTCACTTTACAATGTTTTTTTTGTTACGAAATCAACTGTTTCTTTAGAAAAATGAAATTCCCCATGTGAAACCGGGATATACAGCTATAATCTATTTATATAAAGATGAAATTCTGTTTGTTCTTTATAGAAATCTATACCGTTTGTCATAAATTCTCAGTGGTTCTTTCAGACCAGGTGCGAACACCTGTCCATATTAAAATCGCACAACTTCAGCCGATCTCTGGATTATTGTTATAATAATCGTTTTGATCTTGCTTTGCATTGGTTTTTACAAAATCGACCGTTTGAGTCGATAAAAGTCTCAGTTTATAGATTTAAAAAATGAAATTCTCCGGGTGAAACCGGTATATACAGATAGTTAGTAAATAAAGTGAAATTTTATAAAACAATATCATAATTATTTAAATGAATGTTATAATCTTTTTACTGGGTGAAATTTACCACAACTGTATATATGTTGTCTCAAATATTTTGTATTATGATATTAAATCATAATTATTTAAACATTAATACTCGGTAAATGCATAACTAATTACCTATAGTTCCTGCTATGTTATAGTTTTTATTTATTTTAGGAATAATAATAGTTCAAATGAAGTTTTTCTCAGAAAAACTTCTTTATTTGATAACCTACAGAAAATAAAATTGAAATGAACCAACATTAATTTTCAATGTTATTATATAACGACTTTATTTACAAAAACAAGGTTTATGTCATCCCCAAAAAGGGTTCTCTTCCATAGTCTTTTATCCTCCCACTGTCCCTCTCTCAAAGCTCGCACTGCCATTTCTTCATCCACTCCTTCTTTGATTGACCTCCTTTTCTTCTTTCCTCCAGGGGAAAGTCTAGCATACTCTTGGCCATCTTTCAACCTCCATTCGCATGATGTGCAAAAACCAACTAAGTTTCTCAGTTTGAATCGATTAAAGTATTGTAATGTCTTGTTCTATTTCAAATTTAGGGTTATTTATTAATTTTATAGTGGGATAAAATTTTTCTGAATGGAATAAAACTAAATTTTAATTTTCTTTATGAACTACCAATGATAGATATGTATGCTAATACCGGTATTTTAAAAGAACGATTAATAGATCAAATTAATTTTTTCCATGAATAGCTTCTTTTTAAATACATTTCTACTGATGCTATTTCTACTTAATAATCTTTGGTGAATAAATATTGAAATGTTTGAGAATTAATCCTTACTCTTGCTCCATATCATATTATAATATTTTTAACATGTTTTAAAATATTCTGGTATTCAAAGTATCTGATTTACTGTTTATTTTACATTAGTGTCTTCTTTGGCATTAGAAGTGAATGTGAAACTAACTCCTTACGATGCATAACCCATAACCGTTAAAGGATTAGTCCTGTTTTTATTAGTTAAACAATAATAAAAAAATCTGGTGCGATGCACGCAACACACAAATTTCACAGATTAGAAATTGACGTGTTTTTTTAATTGCCATTTCTCAAAGTCACATATTTTTCCACGTTCGTTTCTTATTTATGTTTTTATTTGCTCACTAAAGTACACTAATTTTTTTTTTTATTATTAAATAAAAGTTCTTGCAATAATTCAGCAATGCTAGCATAATACTATAATACTCCAAGTCGTCTGATTTTATAATTCTCAATGTAATTGTTGAAAATTTCATTTAGTTACCATGAAACAAATCATTTTCATTAAATGAACAGAACGGCTTTAATTATAAACAATGGTCTGTCATTAAAGGCGTACTCCGCATGCGAGGGCTCAACTTGTTTTATGAGTCGACAGAATATCTTTCTTTTTTTTTCCTGTATATGTTTACTTGATTTTTTTCATATTCATATTTAGTCCTTTCTTATTTTTAGGCAAAACGAGAGACAGATAATTTCTTCAGATAAACAAATACAAAGATACTTTATAGGAAAACAAAAAAGGCCCCTACCCCATTTTAAGCCCCCTCAGAACATTTTAATAATGATAAAGCTTACCTGAGATTAAAAAAGATTTGATTTTCATTAAACATGACGAATTTAATGAAAATCATAAAAGCCGTTTTTGAGGTATCAAAAAAAAAAGGTAAAAATTGGAAAAAAAGTTATGAAATATAAAGTGCCCTCTGCGTTTGACCAATTTTGATGATATTTTGGCTGTCACATTGTGGCCCTAAACATACACTAAATACCCAGTCTGATAAAAATCATTACAACCGTTTTTGAGTATATAAAAAAAAACACGTGAACACAAGACAAAGTTTATTGAATAAAGTACCCTCTCCGTTTCACTAATTTTGATGAAATTTCGGCTGTCGCATCGCGGGCATATACATACATCAAATACCCAGTTTGATCGATATCATTAAAGCTGTTTTTGAGTAAATAAAGAAAACACGTGAACATATGACAAAATTTATTAAGTAAAGTACCCCCTCCAATTAATAAATTTTGATGAAATTTTGAATGTCATATCGCAGGCACATACATGCATCAAATATCAAGTTTATTCAAAATCGTTAGAGCCGTTTTTGAAAAAAACATAAAAATTAGACAAAATTCTTTAAATAAAGTACCCCCTCCGTTTGACCAATTTTGATGTAATTTTCGCTGTCACATCGCGGGCATATTCATACACCAAATACCAAATTTCAGGTTCGTAGGGTTTATAGTTTTTGAACTAGTCTGTTCACACCCACAAACACATGCGCACACACGCACCCACGCACGAACGAACACACAGACCATTTCGTGGGACTTGGTCATTTTGACTCAGGGGACCCAAAAACGTGTATTTCCGTTGAAAACAGGAAGTCGAAATTTTTCACGATCGCAATACTTCCCCTTAGTATATATTTCATATATAGGTAAGTGAAAGTAAAACATTGATCTGGAATAAATAAGATATTTGAAAATAATGCTTTCAAATTTTATCTTATTTATTTCAGCATAATGTTATTTATTAATTAAATAATAAAAATAGATTAATAATTTAAAGTTTGTCAGTTATGCCATAGAACTCTGGTGTGGGATTTATAATTTTGAAAGGGAGTGGGAATAGAGATTAAAAAATAAAATGTAACTAAAAATAGAGATTATATTAATTTTAAAAATCCCTTTGTCCAAGTCATTTCAAGTCCAGTATTTTTTTTTTTTTTTGTATTGGTAAGCCATTTACTTTTGGATATTAATCAGTTAATCAGCTGCAGATGGTCATACATCATGTGGTGTATGAAAATAACTCGAGCTTTAATAGGTTGAAATCATGAAGCACACTGATTACCTCAAGTGCAGCGATTTTGATTTGGCAATTGCTAATGGTCCAGTCACCTGACAAGTGACAACTGTTTGTTTTTGTTATAGGTATTTTAGTCAGTGGCGGATTAAGCAAAATATTTTGGGGGGGGGGGGGTCAGGACTTCCTCATTTCACATTCGCTTGTTGCCTTTCACCAGACAGCACTTTTGTTTACAAATTTATTTAATATACTCCTTTCTTGCAGCAGGAAGAACTGCGATCTAAAGTTCCGTGTTTATGGTTTAGCAGATAGGTAATTGCATTATTCCTTTTGAAAGACAAAAAAACAATATAAATAGCTAAAATATTTGGGGAGGGGTCATGATCCCCTGTGAACCCCATCAGGATCATCTCTTGATTTCAGGGAAGAAATTCTGTAGTCAGATGCAGAAAGTAACTAATAATATTAAAATTAAAATTTATAAGTTATGAAAATAATAAAAAGTAGACAATATAAAAATTGTACTCCTCTGTTTAATATATACAAATGAATTATTATTACAGCTTTAAAAAAAAAAAAAAAAAGATAAAAGAAATCTCACAGAAACAAATATTAATTCGTAATCATATACAGATATTAAATATATATATTTACACAAAAACTTGTAATGGGAAAACAATTTTTACGTTCAAATCATATAACTGAACTGTAAATTAAAATTAGTCTTCGTCAGATACTAGGTCTTCATCTATACCCAGATCTTCAATATCTTGAAATAATGATTCATCAACCTTAACGAACTCCCCACCTGCAATTAATAAGAATAATAAATAAATTAGTGTCTGACTGAAACAAAAATTTTAGCTGAAACTGAATTTACGTGTTTATATATAACACATATAAGTGTGCAATATGCCTAGTTTGGCAAAAATATCAATGAGAGCTTATAAAAAGACAGTAATTGAACTTAAATATTCATAAAGTATGTTGGCTTGGTATAGAAGAATGACATATAGAAGACAGGTAGGTGTACTAGTTAGGTTAGGATCGAATCCTGGGTCCTACTTCTTAGTACTGCTGATCCACGCGGGAAGCAAGACAATACCCCCTTAACTAGCAAAGGCGTAATAGGTGAAATATAGTTGCAGTAACAGGGTGATAGTAATAACAATTCATATTACCATATCTAAATAATAAATAATTTATTTTTGAAGAGAAAAGATTTGGCTCCGCCGGGAATCGAACCCTGACATGCGCGGTATGCTAACCATTGCCCCACGGAGTCGCTTCCAAACGGTGCCAAATCTTTCCTCTTTACTGACACCTCTTCCACGATCTCGCAAGTTTCGCGAGTATTTACAGGAGATGGACAATTTTTGTCCAATTTTGGGCATCTCTTGACGTTCGTCAATTCTTTTCTCTTCAATAATAAATTATTTAAAAAATCTTTTCTCTTCAAAAATAAATTATTTAAAAAATCTTTTCTCTTCAAAAATAAATTATTTAAAACAAATCTTTTCTCTTCAAAAATAAATTATTTAAAACAAATCTTTTCTCTTCAAAAATAAATTATTTAAAAGAAGACCTGGGTTCGATTCCCGGTGGAGCCAAATCTTTTCTCTTCAAAAATAAATTATTTAAAATAATTTAAAAAAAAAGGTGGTTATCCACAATAATGATTAAATTAATATGAAATAAATAATTTAGTAAATTATTTCTGCCATAATAAAGCCGATGGAATACAAAATGACGGCATTGTGAATACATAAATCTATCTCAGAAGCTATTTAGTCTACTGAGTCAGTTTTGGTCTCAAAATCTAGTTTAAAAATTTATCCAATAATTTTTTTTTTTTTGTTTTGGAAAACGTTCTTCTACATGGTCAAAAAAAAAAAAGTTTTTGGGATAGTATTGTGATCTGAGGGGGGGGGGTAGAGGGGGAGCTGCCTAGGTCCAAAAATTGGTTTTTGCATCTAAGTCTAAAAGAACTAAGAACAAAACCTACTAACACCATTTGATGCAACTTGAGCCCCCCTTGTTATGACAAGGTTACAGAATAATTTTTTTTTCTCTTTTGATTAGAATCTGCGGCATGTCAGGTTTTTCCAACGACTAATTTAAATTTAGGTATTTAGAAGATATCTTCTTAATTAGTGTTTCTCTTATTTCTTTAGAGATAATTAAAAGTAAAAAAGGTTTTTAACGCTCAAGGTAAAGAATTCTGCTCGAAAAGATGCCTTCGTTGTTATGTTAAGTTAAAATGTAACAATATATTTTAACTTTATGTATTCATGCATTTTTATATTGATTGGTATGCTGTGTCATATAGCAACCCAATGTATTTGGGCAGCATTGCTTGTTTTTGTTTTTTAAATAAAGCATTTCTCTCTCTCCCCAGATGTAATTTACATGGCACATCCCTGTTTGCCATTATCACATTCTTGTCACCACACCTAATTTAAAGTTTTCGAACAATTAAAGATACCTATAAAGAGAGAAATTCATGTTTTATCGATTGACAATGCAAGTTTAAGTAACTAAAATAAAAGATACTACACACTATTAAATTCAAGGGTGAAAGTGATCGAGCTTATAAGCTGAAATCGTTTAGTTCTCGGAGATATCAGACACAAATGCAAGATTCAGCCGATTTTTGCGGAAAACAAGTTTTTCAGCCGAAACCGAAACCACAACGGAAACCAGGTTTTTCAGCCGAAACCGAAACTTCGGTCGGTCACCAAACTAAATATAAATAAAAAAATGACTGTGATACACTTAACCTAAAAAAACAAATATATGATTTTAAAGGAATGATCGTAATATTATTAAGTGATACTAAACAAAATTCATTTTATAACTGCTGAAGGGGTGTTGAGATTCAAAAATTGGTGTAAAGATTAGCTCCTAAACTAAATCTGCACAGAAAATTCTTTTTGGGGGGCTGCGTCAAAAACAATTGAGTAACAATTAAAATTAACACAATAATAATTAAATTAGCAATTCGAGAAAAATTCTTGATAAGCAAGCATGTGGTGATTATAAAAAACAATTAAGTAAACCTCAATAAATAAAATTTAGAACAGAAAACCGAAAACTTTTTTTTTCTCGAAAACCCCTCTCCATGTTTTTCGGTTTTTGTTGTATCCTTGCTTAGCTAAAATCAAATTTATCAACTTCAAATTTGTTTTCAAAAGCCGGTGGAATGCTCTATAGAATGAAATATTTAAATTATTTACTACAGTAAAATGGAAAAAGTACACCTTAAAATCCCTACTTTATTCTATCCCTACCCCATTTGCATTTCAAACACCCTTCTTTTTTTCTAATTAACCTGGTCAACCATGCTGAAGGTCATTGTCAACACCTGGGGGTCAAAATAACCCACTGTGGGAATCAATGATCTGAAAGTTCTTGATTCAATAATCTTGAACCTGTACCTATCAGTGCAATGAGTGACACATTTTTGAAATAGAACATGAATAATTTTTGTCCTTATGGATTGATTTAGTATTCTGTGTAACTAGCAACCCTATAAAGTAGGGCAACACTACAATTAAATAAAATATTTCTCTCTCTTTTATTCATTAATAAATTATTAAAAAATGGATGCATAACACACACATATATATATATATATATATATATATATATATATATATATATATAAGTTAAGGTTGTGAGTAGAATTATATTGTATTTAATCCCACACTAAACAATAATATTTTATTTTGCTCTCTACTCACAACGTTAATAATTTCTAATGTTATAAATGAAGATTTACATTATTGAATAAACAAGTCTTTTCCCAGCAAGTGAGTTGTTTATCATTATATAACATTATTAACATTATTGCATTTTTGACTGTTCTTCGCCTGTCGATCATAAGTGGTGCCGAAACCCGGGAAGGTGAGTTCAATTTTATTATACTTTTTTTTTTTTTTTTTTTTTTTTCTCTCTCGACTTTTATCGTACAGTGACGAAGATTAAAATACTTCAAAATGGCTGAAGGAGTGTTACGCCCGGCGATCCTAACTTTACCACCAGAGATCCCTCCAATACCGATGGAAAACTTGGCATCAGCACACGTTAATGCATTGGAGTGGCTTAAGGTAAGAACGGCAACATCTCAAGATTTGAGAAAGGCAGTGTCGGATTTGGAAAGGTTCGATGGCGGAATTGGAGAAATGAATCATTTCATTAAAGGAGGCGACCGTGTGATGGCGCGAATAGAAGCTAAAGCGGCTGAGAATCTCATAGATCCAATGGACGCGAATGCTTTGAAGGCTGCTTTAGTATGTCGCGTCAAAAGGAGCGTATTAAATATGATACAAGCGGACGAGGACACACCGTGGGCTGTCGTAAAGGATAGGCTAAAGAAGGCATTTGGGGGAGGCCGCTGGGCTCCGGAAGAAGATATATTGCAAATGTTTAGGGAAAAGAAGCAAACATATCAGACGAACGGGCAATATGCTGGGACATTGCTAGCTCGTTTTAATGCCATAACAGAGAAAATGAGGGAGACAGTGAATGCGGTAGAGGTGGAAGGTAGAATGGCATTTCTAGCCACTATATTAAAAGTGCAGCTTGCGAGAGACACAGGAAAAAAGGAAGGACTACCCCGAGACAAACATTTTATCGAATGTGCTCAAGAAATGATGGACGCGAGCGCACGGGAAGAGGAGGCTCGGAGTGGAGAAGGAACAGAAACGGGGTGGAGCAGGGTAACTTACAGAAGAGGTGAGGCTGGTAGGGTCAGAACAAGGTCAGATATATGGAAAAAGAGAGATGCAGATTTTGGCGGACGAGAGAGGACTACATTGAGGGAGAAGAAGCCAGGAAAAGAAAAAAGAATTTGGACAAAAGAGGAAAGAAAATGCCATGGGTGCGGAAAAGTAGGGCATCTGGTCGCGCAGTGTCCTCGTACCAAATGTTTTGAATGTGGAAATGAGGGACATATCGCGAGACAATGTCCTTATATGTACAGGCGAGGTGAAACGAACCGGGTGGAACCAATGGAGGTAAATGCACAAAGAGTGTGGAAAAAGAGAGGACCTTCTTCGGAGTCGGAGGAGTCAATAGAAACATCTGAGACAGAGGATGACGGAAGCGCACAAGGAAGCAGACGAGTTCGTGAAGGAAGGAGCAGCAGAAGAACTGTAGTGAGAGCAGCAGATGCTGTAAGAAGAAGGCGAAATGAAGAATGAGGAGGGTGTAAGGGGAGTGGCAACCGAGCTATAGTAAATAATATAGAGAGTGGGTGCGTTGGATTGCCAATCGTGAGTGTCGCGGGGGGAGTAAAGTGCTTGATTGACACGGGCAGTTCAAACACGATAATGAGCCGAAGCGCATTAGAAGTGATGTATTCAGGTGAACAGATACATGTACAAGCTTGCGAGTGCAAATTAATCACCTTGGGAGGGCCTTGCAGTGTAGAGGGAGAAGTGGAATTGGAATTGAGTAGGTGGATAATAGGGAAGGGAAGATTGCGAGTCCATATTGTGAAAAGTATGCCTAGGGAATACGGCGGAATAATTGGCTGCGATCTTTTAGGAAAAGTGGGTGCCAAAATTAGTAACGAAGGCGAAAAATGGATAATCCGCTTGGGAGGAAAGAAATATAAGTGCAAAAGCGTCCGGGGAGAAGAAGTGGTCACGGTAGGGGCTTTAAAAAAGATTGAGCCATGGAGAAAAGGGTTACAAATAGAATATACAGATATATTTTTTAGAGATGGGGAGGTACTGGGAGCTACAGGAAGAACGGTACACGAAATCCCTTTAAAGCAAGAAAGAGTGATTTACGTTAAAGAAAGGCGGTACCCACAAGCACTTAGAAGGCACATCCGGGAAGAGCTTGATAATTTAAAGAGTCAAGGTATTATCGTGGACAGTACTTCGCCATATAACAGCCCTCTATGGGCAGTAAAGAAAAAATCCGTGGACGGAGAGGAAAAATATAGAGTCGTGGTAGACTTTAGAAAGCTAAATGAGAATACTTTAGACGAAAAATACCCGATTCCAAGGTTTGAAGACATTTTAGATAGGTTAAGTGGAGCCACGATATTTAGCACTCTGGACTTAAAAGCCGGCTATCATCAAATACGGATGCATCCCAAGGACCAGCATAAAACAGCGTTTTCCTTTGAAAGAGGGCATTACGAATTTACACGGATGCCATTTGGATTGAAAAACGCACCTATAACGTTCCAAAAGCTTATGGATGAGTTCTTGAGGGGATTAGATGAGGCATTTTGCCAAGTGTATATGGACGATCTTCTGATCTTTAGCAAGGACGAAGGCCAGCATATAGAACACTTGCGTCGCGTGTTCGAAAGGATAAGAGAATTTGGGCTAAAATTGTCGGTAGAAAAATCGATTCTGGGACAGGAACAAATCACTTTTTTGGGTCATTCAATTTCGAAAGAAGGAATAAGGCCTGATAAGCAAAAGGTGGAAGCAATCCAAAACATGGCGATGCCAAGAGACGTAAAAGGAATTCGGAGGTTACTGGGTACGCTGAATTACTATCGGAGGTTCGTCCCGGAGATGGCGAAATACTTGGTGCCACTTAATAACCTTTTAAAAAAAGGCCGGAAAATAGAAATAACGCCGGAGATAGAGAGTAGTATTACGAAGTGCATGGCTCGTTTACAGGAGAAACCAGTACTCGCTTTCCCAGACTTTGCCAAACAATTTACGATCACCACGGATGCGAGTGAGTATGCATTGGGGGCGGTATTATCGCAAGAAGGGACCAGAGGGGAGCAGCCAGTTGCATACGCAAGTAGACGGCTCACTGAAACAGAGGCAAAGTATAGCGCCCTGGAGCGAGAACTTCTAGGTATAGTTTGGGCGGTTGAACATTTCAGGCCGTACGTATTTGGTCGTAAATTTAGGGTGAGTACCGATCACCGACCCTTGCTTTGGGTAGGGAAGCTGAAAGAATCGTCAGCCAGAGTGACTCGTTGGAAGGAGTATTTAAGCCAATACAACATGGAGGTAACATATAAGCCCGGGAAAGAGAATATAGTAGCGGATTGGCTGTCGCGAGCAATGCAAATAAATGCAATAGAGGAAGAGAAGGGAGAATCCTCTGAAGTCATACGATCATTTGTTAGAGAATGGACACCAGAAGGTGAAGGGAGAAGAGAGTGCCGAGCGTCGGAGAGCGAAAGGGAGTCGACGAGCAGTAATAGTTCTGGCGGAGAAAGGACAACAGACATGGAAGAAAGGGAAGAGACCATCAATGCGAAGAAGCTACAAATTATATGGAAGACAAAAACCTCAGGTTTAACAAAAGTGGATTTTACGCAGTACGGAAGATGTAAAATCACTACTATTTGGTCACAGCCAGGAATAACGGAGGATCAGTTGTGCAGTCTGTTAAAGGACGCATCTAGACCTGCAAGAACTAACTATCTATATGTAGGGAATGCATCGGTTTGGGAGAAGATACAAAGACTATGGAGAGCAGAAAAGATCGGGATTGATCGAAAGTTCGTCCGATGCAAGCTTATGGTAGAAACAATTAGGGATCTAGAACAACAGCAGGAGGTCACATTGGCTTACCATCGAGGAAAGACGAACCATCGAGGAGTTAACGAAACTCTCCAAGCACTAAAGAGGAAATATTTTTGGTGGGAAATGAGGAAGACAATAGAAGAAGTAATTGGAACATGCGAGGTATGTCAAAAAACGAAGTACGATCGTCACCCTCCGAAAGGAAAACAAGAGGAAACGTCGACTCCAAATGTACCGCTACTCGAGCTACAGGTGGATACTTTCACATGGAAAGGGTTTAAATGGGTAACAGTTATGGACGTTTTTAGCAAGGTAGCCATGGCATATCCAGTGCAGGAAAAGTCTTCGGGAGCGGTGATCGGGGCTCTAAGGAATTGGTTCCAGTTTTATGGGATACCGGACAAAATTTCATCTGATGGAGGCAGGGAGTTTGATAATGTAGTCATAAGGAACAAAATGAAAGCCCTGGAAATAAGTTGGCACATAAATACTCCGGGACACCCTAAAAGCAGAGGAGGGATAGAACGGTTGCATAGCACATTGGGGGACCACCTCAGGGTATATCATGTTGAAAAGGGCCTCGAACCAGGTGCAGCTATGCCGAAGGCGGTAGCGGCATACAACCACTCCATACACGCAGTGACAGGATTTTCCCCATTTGAAATACTTTTTGGTCTTCGACAAAGGAGAAGAGATAACGAGGAAACTGTAGTAGGTGAGCGCTTTTCGGGGAGGCTAAGGACTAATAAGATAGAACTGTTAAAAATTCAAGAAAAAGCACGACGGCGAATAGAATCAGAAAAGAGGAGGAGAGTTGCACGGACCAATATGAAGTTGGCTGACAGGATGGGAAGTGTCAAGATAGGGACCGTGGTGTATCGCAGGGTTAGTTCAAATCGGGGCAAGGAAGTTGTACGGTATGAAGGACCTTTTAAAATAATTGTAATTCGCGAAAATAACATTGTTACGATACAGAGCATAAAGGACCCTAGGAAAAGGAGGACAGTGCACATAGAGCAGTTAAAATTTCCACTAAGGGATTCCGGGAAATGACCTTTTTGAATTAATCCTATATGGATCAGGACTTTTGAATACTTTTTCTATTGGAATAGATATATTGTTATTTTCGTTTAGTTAACATCGTTCTGTTGGACTTTTTTAGATATTTTTCCTTATCATTGAATTCTCAACTTCATGGGAGTTTACGCAGAATATTGAAGAATATTCGTAAACTGGTGGGGGGGAGTTAAGGTTGTGAGTAGAATTATATTGTATTTAATCCCACACTAAACAATAATATTTTATTTTGCTCTCTACTCACAACGTTAATAATTTCTAATGTTATAAATGAAGATTTACATTATTGAATAAACAAGTCTTTTCCCAGCAAGTGAGTTGTTTATCATTATATAACATTATTAACATTATTGCATTTTTGACTGTTCTTCGCCTGTCGATCATAAGTTATATATATATATATATATACATATATATATATAAATAATGTAAATGTCTCATGTAATAAAGTAACTAGGAAAACGTAAAATAAAAAAATCTGGTGCGGTACGCACATCACACAGCTTTCACTTAACACCCTTCTTTCTTTGACTAAAAATAGACATTTATTTTTTAAACAGGATACTTAAATCCTACCAGAGAGGGAACATTAAACATTCTTCCTCAATGAAAATGGTTTAGTTTTTTTTATTGGAAAGTGGGATCAATATTTCATACAGCGGTATACCAAGAATGACATTGGCCCCATTTACTCATGGAACTCTGTACTTTCCAGGGATTCGTTTGAATTTTTTTTAGGAGAATTAGACTGAACGATCTTGGTCTTTGACGATAAATCGTATATAATTATCTATAGAAAGGGTTCATAATGGCCGATAAAAAATTTGAACTAAATTTTCACATTTAAGCACTTCAGTATTTTCAGAAACTTAAGGCTACATTTTATTCTTCTCAGAAAAGAACACTTATTAGTAGTTTTTGTAAATTAATAGTTTACGTATGTTCCAAAAAGCTCTAAACAGGTTGTAGACTCTTTACGCATGGGCAATACACCTTTTCTTGTTAACTATGAGCAGTTATTTTATTGGAAGATAAAAGATTCGACCATGGCCGGGAATCGACCCAGGTCCTCCGCATATGAGCAGTTAGTAAAGGCGTACTGCGGATGCGATAGTTGCCATTGTGTTTTAAGTGCTTACTTAAACATACCTTTGATTCATTAGGAATTACCATATGTTTTTTTCCAATCGATAACATTTTGAACAACCACGCACTTTGCCTTATTTCACTATGCTCTCTCTCCTTTCCTCTCTAAATGGTCTTTGTTTTTCATATTTAAAACAAAATTAAAAAGGTGGTTTGTAGTTCTTTAAGTTTTGATTTAGTTTTAAGATATTTTTGATTATTACCTTGGAAAACAATAGTTCTTTTAAATAATCTGAAAGTAGGAATTATATTTTCTGATACTCCAATATTTCGTTCCAGCGATCTTCTACTATATTATACACAAAATATTATTATTTCTTAAATTCTAAGCTTTTCAACAATATATATATATATATATATATATATATATATATATATATATATATATATATATATTACTACTAAAAATACTACTACTAATGTTACAGTAAATTGAAATTTTTGTGGTACTAGTTCTGAATAGTGGCTCCCGCGCGTTAGTGCAATTTTTTAGAAATCATGAATACAAAAATAGATGTTGGGATAAAGTGGCCGCTCCGACGAACTTTTGCTTTCACATCACGGAAATATGCCTACCTCATATACCTGATTTCAGTTTTGTACAACATATAGTTTTTGAGCTTGTCTGTTTATACACACACAAACTCGCACACACACGTGCACACATACAAACACAGACTATTTTGCAGGACTTGGTAGTTTGGACTCAGGGGAACCCAAAACGTTTATTTCCGTTGAAAACCGGAAGTCAAAATTTTCCATGATCGCAATACTTTCCTTACTATATATTTCATATATAGGTAAGTAAAAGCGAAAAGTTGTTCTTTTTCAAAAACCAACACAAAATATCAGGAAAATAATATAATTTCAAATGATTCAAGATGATAAAGGAAAGGAAAATTATAAATTTAGATAATACAACATACAAGTATAAAAAAAATTAAAGAACTTATTCAACAAGAAAAGTAAAGAATGTTTGAATAATAAAATTTAATAACATAATATTTGAAATTTTCGATCAAACCTTCTTCCAAAAATTTGAGATCACTTTCATTAAGTGATTTATCCAGCATAAAAAGTTCTCGGCCTGTCATTTTCTTCCCTTTTTCGTTAATTTCTTTTTTGGATATAAATCCCATATCTTCATCAAACTTTTGTTTCCAAATAAGAAAAGATTCAACAGTGACTCTGGTACCTTCGAATTTTTTCTGAAATCACAACAGGCACTACATTTTTTTTCTCGTTTATACCAATAAATTAATGTATTATTAAGATTCACTACTGAAATACTGTACTAATTCTAGGATGGATAAACCTTTTTTTTATATATAGCTAATCAATTTAATAGCTATAGCTATATCAAATTAAATTTATTCTGCTTTTAACCACTTAAGATTTGTAAGTATAAGTAAATGTACCGCCGAAGCGAATAGCGAATCATGAATATGAATTTCGTTAAAATAATAAACAAACCCTTTCAGCCTCTTCTTCTTCTAGTTTTTTCTTCTCCTCTCGTTCAACTTTTGTAATCTTTGCAAGATCATTTTTTTCATTAACCCATTCTTGGGCAACTGATACTAAAGTGAAAATCATAACCATTCCCAAGTTCTCATTCGCCTGGAAAATTTTTGTAGGCTTATAAAAATTTTCAAAAGAAAACTGAACAAATTAGAGTTGAATATATATTTCACAATTCATACTTGTTCTATTATATGATTTTTTAGTTCTTCAGGCTCAAAGAACTCAAAATCCTCATCTGTTTCAATATCAATTATAGGAGGTTCTTCAGGATATAGTTTTGTATATTCAAACCTTAAACAACACCGAATGCCAGTAACTCCTTCTTCGTAGTCATCTGATTTGATTGGAATAATAAAAGCATGATAAGGCTCTGTGGTAATAACTACAAAAGAGCATGATAAAATTATTAAATTTTATCTACTAAATGTTAGTAAAGGTAATGTGTGGCATAAGGGGGGGGGGATTTCTCAGATGTTTTACCATCCTATTCTAACCAGAATGGAAAGGACGAGATTTATTCCATGAGTCAAACAAAAAAATGAATTTCGACCCCAAGTCAGCTTCTCCCGCTTCAGCATTCTCCAGTCTAACAGTGGATGTTCGAATCCGCCCGAGGCAGGCTGACTTTTATTTGTGACAGACCAACAGAATCAAATCTTGACTTTCCATACTTGGTTTAAAAAGATTGGTTCCATCTGAACAACAAAATTCTGAAACATATAAATTGATCACCCACAAGAGGAGAAAATGAGTCAACTGGAGGGAAAGAAAAATTTCTGTAAACTTAATCAATTATGACAATTATCTTCTACCTTACAACATGAACAAATATATTTAACATACTTTCCATTTCTCCACAATAGATAGACTCCAGTGCTTCTATTTCATTGATTTGTTCTTCTTTATGATCCATGTTTCTTAGTATGAATTATGCCACAGTTTTAAAATTTGAAGGAAAATAAAGGATCCAAAAAGATCAAAACTCTAGTTTAAAATTTGAGTTGACCAAGAAGTTCATAGTTACAAAGGTAACACTATTGTTACCATGAACTTAATTGAAAACCGATTATTTGAGTGTAGTTGTGAAAGTCTAAAATTTTGTAATTTTAGATTTTAATTCTTTTCTTTTCTTTTCTCGGTGCTCCAACGAAGGGATACCGTTTCAGATTTTAACTAAACCAAATAATCTATCTATGGGGTTGTTAATAAACTGTTTTTACAAGCAATGAAAACATTATTTTTTTTTCAATTGTAATGATGGTATAAAAGTTTACAATTTGGTTTTTAATTCAGTTAATCGTAGCTATTAAATTCTTTGTAAGCACAATTATGCTATTATATATAATCACATACTCCTAATGGACTTAATGAAATGTGAACTTTAGAATCGATATTCATAAATATCTTTAGTGAAATATCGATTATAAGTCTTAGATTCGAAATCACGTGTTTGCTAAGGTTATAACCTCCGTTATGGTAATACTGTGTTATTTAGTTGTTTATGCTATTTGTGGTTAAATTGTTGTTATGAAGTGGCATAAACAACTAAACAACACTCATTGTTTATGATTTTTTTAATTAAATACTCAAAAGCATTTTTATGGAGTTCAACGATTCCGACAATAATGAAACAGATAGTGATGAACTTGATGAAGATCTTGAAAATGAATTATATTCCGTTTTACATTACAATGTACTCTCTGAGGACATTCCTTCAAACTTGTTAGATAAATATGACATTAAAAAAACGGAAAAGAATGAATTTTTAATTTCTTTAAAAAAAGCAAGGGTAGAAACATTTGAAGCAACCAAAGATACAGCTGAAGAAACCATAGTCTCAGAAGGAAATGATGTTTCAGATGTTGGTCACCTACAAAATTTCATTACAATATCAGATGATGATAGTGGTAGTGATGTTATTTTGAATGAACCTGTATTAGAGGTAACCTATGTCAGTTCTCCTAGTGTTGTTGCTGTAAGTGAGGCTTCATCTGATAGTGATATGGGGGATGATGTGATTCTCAATATTGGTAACACCTCTACTTTGTCTTCCATTTTTCCTGTTGATGACTCCGAGGAAGAAAATGTAAAAGTTAAGTGGAAAGAAGTTACCAGTCCCTGCAGTTGGACTAATGATATGAAAAAATATTACAACAAACCATGTGAAAGATTAAAGAATTTCGACTATGAAAAAATTCGAGAAGAAATCAAAGGTGAAAAATACATCCATCATGTCCTTAGCTTTTTATATTTGTGTTATGGAAATGGTTGGGATGCGGTCGAATTAAACATCGCTCTATGTGCAAGATCATATATTGTGCCGACATTTCAATCCGAGATTCAAGTCTTCATCACCCCCAACCATTTCCATCAGATAAACTTTAATTGTTAACTATCTACCTCCATTTTTATATTTGTGTTTACTTGATAGGTATTTATTATATTTTCTTAATTTTAGTCTTTGCCTATTAAAGTTAATGATAGGATCATTATATAAATTTTTAATGACTAAAGCTGCTTCAATTATTGCAATATTCTCATAGTTTGAGAATGGTCATTCAGGTCTTCTGAATACATTAGGATCATTTGCGAGTATGTAATGAGTCATTTAAACCAGTCGTCGTCTTCAATAAACACAAACACATGTACAGTAGAGCATCACAAATCCTGATTGGCAGTGAGGGTAAGTTAAAAAAAATCTGGTACGATGGACGCAACACACAACTTTCACTTCCTAACTTACATAGATTAGAAATTAACGTGTTTTGACAATATTTAAACGCCATTCCTCAAAATCAAACATTTTTCCTCATTAATTTACTTATTTCTGTTTGTATTTGCTCTATAAAGTGCAATAAATTTTTTTATTGTTCAGTAAAAGTTTTTACTTGTGATAATTCAGCAATGCAAGTATAATACTCTATCGCGTCTGATTTTATAATTCTCTATGTAGTTGTTGAATATTTCATTTAGTTACCATGGAAACGTATAATTTCCATTAAGTATCTATGTTCCAAAACACCATGACAACACTTTTGCATGAACAGAATGCCTTTCCTCAAACAATGGTGTCATTAAAAGCAAGCGTATTGCGCATGTGGGTGTTCAGCGTGTTTTATGAGTTGTCAGAATATTTTTCTTTTTTATCCTTCTTTATCTTTCTTATTGTATGTGTTTACTCAATTTTTTTTTCATATTTCATATTTAGCCATTTCTGATTTTCGGAATAACGAGAGACAGTTAATTTCTCCATATAAAGAAAAACAAAGATATTTTATAGGAATACAAAAAAGTCCCCTTCTCCATTTAAGCCCCCTCAGAACATTTTAATGATGATAAAACTTACCTGATATTAAAGAATAATTGATTTTCATTAAACGTTACGAGTTTGATCAAAATTGTTAGAGCCGTTATTGAGAAAATCGAAAAACCCATAAAAATGAGACTAAATTTATGAAATTAAATGCCCTCTCCGTTTAATCAATTTTGATGAAATTCATGCTTTCACATCTATACTTAATTCTCAGTAAAAATGACATGTTTGATCAAAATTGTTTGAGCCGTTTTTGAGAAAATCGAAAAAAATGTAAAAATAAGACAAAATTTATAGAAGAAAGTGCCCTCTCCACTTGACCAATTATGATGAAATTTTTGATGTCACATCGCGGGCCACCAAATACCCAATTTCAAGTTCGTATGGTTAAAGGTCTGGTCACACATGCCAGACATCGGGTCAACTGACCCGTTACTGTCTATCCTTTTTATATGAATCAAACTCCAATTTTCGTTCAAGTGTTAATGAGTTATCAAATTCTTGAATATATATATATTTTCTATTATGCGATGATTGACTAGATAAACATGAGCTGGAATCATTAAACCAATCTCCTTATAATAATGCTGGCCCGTGCTGCGGTGCGATTATGTATAGTCTGTTCCCAAGCACATGTGCACACATACAAACACAGACCATTTCGTGGGACTTAGTGGTTTGGACTCAGGAGACCCCAAAATGTGTATTTCCATTGAACACCGGAAGTCAAAATTTTTCATGATCTCAATACTTTCCCTTACTATATATTTCATGTATAGGTAAGTGAAAGTAACAAAGATCCCAGATCAAAAACATTAACTCATTTGACCGAAAATTTCTCTCTGCTTATGGACTGTATACATGATATTGAATCAGATAATGTTTTTGTAGACCTTGTTGCCATTAGAAATAGCGGCCTCATGAAGATATATGAAATTGCACTTTTCCTAGTTTCCTTTCATTAAATTTTAAACAGTACGTTCTGCCAGAATTTTTATATGCAGCAAAGCTGTAGAGCACAAAAATAAAAAATATAAAAGCAATTAATTCTCTTGTAAAGTAAGGGGGTTATATGAAATTTAAGATTAATCAAATTTTTATCCTCCTGATATTCTAATCTAAATTCCATAATGTTCTTTACATGTACATGTTCTTATGCAATATGCTTGCTTTATTAAATTTTTTTGTGTATATTTGAAACCCTGATCTAATTTGCTTCAAATTTGAAAATCCAGGCAATTAAGTTATCTGGATGTGTTTAGTCCTGAGTTTTCTGGATTAACGACGCTCCACTATACATTTAGAAACGAAACTGTCATTTTTAAAGTTTAGAGTTAAGCTGTGTCAGTCTTCTCTTAAGAAAATGATTTGAATTGTATTGTAGTATTAAAATATTCAAAGTTTAAAATTAAGTTAAAGTTAAGAAATTCAGTGTTTTTTGTATGTATTCTAATGCTCTGAGCTAACTACGCAGTTAATTCTGAATCCATTGATACACATATCTTAATTAAAGGAAAAAAGTTAAAGAAAAACTAATGGTGGAATACCAGGTCTGCAAGTTTAAAATGTCGTTTATTTCTTAAAATATATACACAGTAATTTAAAAAAAAAGTATAATATATTTTATTCAAAGTACTGGCCCTCGCTTTCTACACATTTTGTCCATCTCTCGGGCAATTTATGGATAACATTCCAAAAGAATGCTTCATCTTTATTTGAAATCCATTCATCGAGCCATTTTCTTACATCCTCCAAATTGTTAAAGTGTTGCTCAGCCAATGAGTGTCCCATCGATGAGAAGAGATGATAATCAGAAGGCGCCAGGACAGGTGAATACGGCGGGTGGGGTAGGAGTTCCCAACCAAGCGAAGAAATCGTTTCCTTAGTCAATCTGGATGAACGTGCAGGAGCGTTATCATGCTGAAGAATGACTGGCGTGCCTGTGAGCCCAGTCTGGGCGTTTTTCGATCAATGCGTGACTCAAATTGATCATTTGTTGTCGGTAGCGGTCGATATTGACTGTTTCGCCGGGTTTGAGAAGCTCGTAGTAGACTACTCCCTTCTGATCCCACCACACACACAGCATTGTCTTCTTCCCAAAACGATCCGGTCTTGCACTCGATGTGGATGGTTGTCATGGCGTTACCCATGATTTTATTCGTTTGGGATTCTGAAAATAAATCCATTTTTCATCGCCAGTTACAACTCGATGCAAATAACCCTTTCTTTCGTGGCGTAAAAGCAGCATTTCGCACACAGTTTTTCGTTTTTCCATCTGTCGTTCGTCCAATTCATGTGGAACCCATTTTCCAACCTTTTGAATTTTTCCCATAGCTCTCAGGCGATCGGAAATGGCTTGCCTAGTGACATTCAACTGTTCTGCCATCATTTGTTGGGTTTGGGTATTGTCTTCGTCTAATAAAGATTGCAATTCGACGTCCTCAAACTTTTTTGGTCGATTTTCTCGTTTTTTATCAGTAACATCAAAATCACCACGTTTGAAACTTTGAAACCAACGTTCACATGTCTTGACGGTTGGAGCAAGATCGCCATAAGTCTCAACAAGAATTCGATGACATTCAGATGCCTTTTTCTTTTGATTGAATTAGAAAATCATGACATGCCGCAAATGCTCTTTATTTGGCTTAAAATTAGACATTTTTAACACCAAAGAAAGGTATGATACGTCCACGTAAACGACTTAAAAACAACTGACTTTTGTAAACAAATGACTAACAAACAAAATAGCGTTTAGAGATAAGCAAATCCTTCAATAGGCTAAGAGCGCATTCTATTGGAATTAAAACGACATTTTAAACTTGCAGACCTGGTATTGGTTGACCATTGAGAATATTGTTGGGGGTGCAGTTATAAAAGCGGTAATAATAATGTATGTACATATACTATTTTGCGCTGATGTTTTGACTTAATTTTAGGTCTTTTTCAGGACTATATACAAAACAAGATGACCAATTAGAAAAATAATAAAACAACAACCTGTATATATGAAAAATAATAGATTGAAAATGTTATTGAATTATACTATGATCAAAATATTTACGCTTCCCAATAATATGTTTTAAATTTAGAACTGGGTGTTTCTTCTATGTATGTGCAAACATTAAAATTACACTTAAAATATGTTTTAAAAATTTTGAAGCTGCCAAACTCAAGATTGCCTAATATTGTTGCGAAAGAAATAATTAATCAAAAATTATATTGGTTTGAATCATGGAAACATTTATAGCTGTATGGGAAGCTAGTATAGATCAATTAATCAATAACATAAAAAATGAAGAAAGACAAAATGCTGAATTAAATGCAAAGCAAGGTGCACATCACGGATTATATCCTAAACTCAATTATGACTTAAATTGTAGTTATATAAATTCCTTACCTTTTAATGAATCTAAACTGATACTCTAGGCACGTACAGAATTATTATTGACTTATGTCAATTCTGTGCGCTTTGTAATTTAAAACAAGTCGAAAACATAAAACATCTTATTGCTGTCTGTCCTATATTAAGGCCTTATAGCGTCAGATTTTTAAACAGTGCCATACTAACAGAGAGTGATGTCATTAATTTATTGAATGGCCAAAATTGGACCGGACTTGTAAAGTTCTTAAGAGAGGCACTATATTATAGGAGCCTTTTAGTTATGGAATTTAATTATAATTAAAAAAAAAAGGTATTGTTTTTTGAGATTGTTAATTTTCTTCCACTATATTTTTAGCGGCTTTGTTAAGCATACTGTATACAAGATATAATTTTATTTTATTATGATTATTTTAGTTATTTGTTTTTCTTTCTTTTATAATATTTTTTACGTTGAAATTATTAGGGAATGTTTATAATTGCAACTCTGCTGACGGAGCAATCCAAAGCATAAATGTTTTAATGGTTGTAAATAAATAATGTAAATAAGTAATTTATGTATATATTATTCCAATAAACATTATTATTATTATTGTTATATTACTATGAACAAAATATAATTTGGAGATATGACTCTATTTTATAAATTGTCTATGTCTATAGGCCTAAGTAAATAATACACATTTTTGTTTGTTTTTTTTAGGTAAAGGGGAATGGCATGTCAACCTTGCAGATAGATTGCCATCTAATCGGAAAGTTAAAAGGTGCCTAATTTGTCGCCAAACGGATCATCAAAGGAAGAACTGCCCGCGAAGATTTGTTAACTGTTTTATGTGTGGTAATTCTGGACATAACGAATCAAACTGCCCATCAAAAAAATGTTTAAATGTTAGTTTTTATATTGCTTGTTTTATGTTTTTTTGGCCCATAGATGCCACTGCGTCATATTTTGCCAAAGAACTATACAATTATATTAGTAATATTGCTTGTTAACATGAACTATTAATCATAATTTATCATTCTTTCCATTTTAAGATGTAATTAATAAGATTATACGTGTTGATTTATTTTATATATATATATATAAAATAAATCAACAAAATAGTGTACATGTACAATAGTAACACGTACCTAAAATAGTGCCGTGCAATTCCGAAACACCCTGTATATATATAATTAGTTTTTATAAAAATAGAAGCTTGCTTATGATTTATTTTTTTCCTGTGGATCCTAATCAAAATGCTGTGCCCTCATTTCATTGTTGAATACTGTTTTAGTGCGGAAGAAGAAATAGAGTTTTTGTGCCTATGTGTCAAAGTTGTGAAAATAGTAGATTTCAAACTTGCAGCGAGTGCCAACAAAAGGGTCATACAAAGGATCTTTGCCCAGATACTTGGAGGAGATATCATGCTACTGTAGGTTTTAATCATTATTTCTTTTCTGATAAACATTTTTTGTTTTAAGTCCGTGGTTTGTACCACTTTCATCTATCATTCCCCACAGTTAAATTCAGTGATGATACCATTGTTTTTGATTAGTGACAATAATTTCTTCATTAATAAATTAATAATCGAAGTCAAATATTTTTCAAAAACATGCTTTTTGTAGTTACTATTCAGCACTCAACAAGTTTTTTATTCTTCAATGTTTCTGGATTTTCACCTCACAATATGTTAAAGTATATGATTTGGCGGAGATTCCACTATTTTTATTATAGAGTATATATACTCTTGTTTTTCAACTTTTAATTTATTTAGCATTGTTCTTTTATTATATATTTTTAACTGAAAAAAAAAAAAAAGTTGAATCACATTATTTGAGTGGATACAGGATGAGTTAAGACAATAAATGCGTTGAATCCAGTTGGCAGTTAGATTTTATTTCTTGGCAAATCCAACATTTAGCCTCTCGAATTCTTACCTATTCTATGAGAATATTGACCCCCCACCACACAATAATTTGGTGATAGTGACGCCCATGTATTTATTTGACTAATAGACTCTATTTTCAGACCGAGGGTGAGCTTGTCGTAAAAAAACAAACTGTAAATCAAAGGCTCATGTGCTGCAACTGTGCTGAAAGCGGTCATCTCTTCGAAAACTGTCCTAAGTTATACTGGTCTGTTTATCCTCCTACATCGTGCCTCATTAAAAAAACGGAAGAAATTGTGAACAAATCTCCAATAGGTAATGTTTACTTTAATGCTATTGTTTATTTTAGATACTTTAGTTAATAGATATCTTGCTGGGTCAAAAGTTCACATAATCATTACTAATGCAGTGTGATCTAAAGGAATCTGAACAAATTGCTGCAGGTTGGTGCATATTGCAATAGCAAAATAAAACTCAATAAATACATAAACCTTTGCTAACTGGTTAAATAGGTACCCTCATCATCATTCATTCATTCATGATTCATCGGATCATAAATCAATTTTTATTTATTTGAGAATGATGATATTTTTGGAAGTCCATCTATACTTCCTCCCTTACGCATTGTAGAAGTATCTATTATCGGGGCATGTTGCTGTTGCTTATTGAATCAATTAATTGAAGAGAGACATTATATTTTCTAGCCTCATCTCTATTACTTTTTAATAAAAGAATATGAATGGCCTCAAAAACTAGTCAAAGGAAAGAATACCCCCTATGAGCTGAAAATATTATGATAAATTGGATTTGATAGACAAATGTCTTGGTGAATTTTTTTTTTCTAAACTGAACTTCTTTTAGTGCTTGTAGGTGGTAATGTTACAAAATAAATAAAAGTTAGTGTGAGTTAACGTTGGCTCATGAGTACATTTTGCTCAGACTTAGATATTTACTATTAAGTTTAAGTTAAAGCTGAGTCTGATTAGTGGCTTATAAAAATATTTTGTTGTTTTTTTAATTTTTAAAATCTTACAATCTGGCAGTTTTCTAAGATCGTTGAGAAGGACTGTACTGTTCTGGTAATTTTTTTATTAATGGAATCTATTACAATGAAAAGATATAATATGAATTTATTAATGTTTCAGGAAAGAGGTTCCGAGATGCAGAAGTAGGAGAAGAAGATTTTGTGAGGACTCCAAAAAAACCACGGTTGCATAAGAACTTTTCTGGTAAATCTCCAAATACTCCAAACTGGCGTCGTCGTCATTTCAATAGAAATTCAGCTCAACATGGAACTTCTTCTTTTGATCATACTCCATTCAGTCGGAATCCTGCTCCATTTAACCAAAATTCTTCTCCTTTCCCTCGAACTCCCCAATCATTTAATAGAACCTCTACTCCATACCATCAAAATTCAATTCCTTTCAATCAGCGATCAAATCCTTTCAATCAGCGATCAACTCCTTTCAATCAGAGATCAACTCCGTTCAACCAAAGGTCATCTGCATTCAATCAAAGATCTACTCCTTTCAACCAAACTCCTACTTCATTCAATCAGAGATCTAATCCTATGAATGAAGCTTCTACTTCAACCAAACATTCCAATCCTGTAACTCCAAAGAAAAACAAAAAGAAAAGATATTTTCAGAACAATTCTCCTAATAATGCAAATAATACCAAAAAATCTCAAAATCAAACAAAGAGTCCCAAGCTGAAAAAAAAGAAAAAGAAAAAAAAGGACACACCTCAATAAAATTATTGTGATGTGTTTTTAAGTCTAAATTGTATATATTTGTTATTAAATTTTGGAATATAAAAAAAATCAATATTTAAATGTAAAGTTGTATACGTTTTTAATGAATACCAATGTTTTATTGAGTGGAAAAATTTTATTAAAAAAGTTTAAACCTCTGGTGTAAACTTTGTCTCCTCCCATATTGTTTTTATTTACTAAATATAAAAGATTATATTACTTTGTTTTTATACCCCTATGAGTAATTGATTGAATGATTGAAACACCAATACAAATCTAATGTTCCTCTAAGTTTTTAATAAGTCAATTTTAAAGGTGTCTTTGAGTGAATAGATTTTTTAAAAATGAGATATTTGTAAATGAGAATCTAACCTTATAAAAATTTTAATTTACTGAATTTATGTAAGTTCTTTCTATTATTTATAAAGATAAGACTGTAAATATCGTATAATAAAACTTTATTTTTAATTGCATTTTTAAGAATTAAAATATTTATAGAGAAATGAGAGAGAATAAATATTTTCTTTGTTCATTTATAGTTCTTTATTTCTGATTCCTATGTATAACTCCATGTTGGCCTCCCTTCCAGCAGACTATTTTTATCTATGTGAATTAATTATAAAATAAAATAAAAATCGATTGAATTGAAAAAAAAAAATCAAGGAAATCGGTTATCATCAAAGTTCCAGCTTTTTGGTAAACCAGTCTGAACTGCCAAGAAGTGAAATCAAGATATCGATGACAATTGCGGCCCTTTGCTCCAATGTGAGCTAAAGAAATACTGCTTCAACCTTTTGAATTTTGTAAATAAATTTGTTTTTTTTAATTTATAATAATATATTCATTAATATAATATTGATACATAGAAAATTCTGTAAAATATCTTGCTTATTTATTTTCATATTATATCACCATTAGATCTCTTTTTAATGTCCTATGCCTATTATTTCGACAGGCCAAATTGTATGTACTTAATAGAAAAATGAGTCAAAATTGAATAATTAAATTTCTTTCAAAATATGGATTGAAATTTTTTGATGACATATCCAACTAAGAAATTTTTGGCAAAAATCTGCCATCTTTTTAACCTCATATTTGTAAATGCTGTATTCATTAAAGCCATATAGTAAATTAATAAAAAAAACATCACCCTTTAGATCTCTACCTACCTTCCTCATGGACACTGAAAAAATAAATTGGCATAATATGAATAAATAGTTTTGCTATTCATGAACAGTAAGACTGGTAAAATCCTTTTCTAAGTATTTAAAAAGTCACAACATTTATGCCAATATAATTTGCAACTTTCTGTCTGTTTTATATTTAAAAATGAATATTACATCAGTTTTAGTAAAACTACTTAAGCATATCGCCTGATTAGAGAAATGTCACAATAAGCAAAGTTTCGTTTTTGCTTTTTTTTTTACTAATAACTTTGTGAAGGTGGTGAATTTACTTCCAATGGAAGGGACTCCCTTATGTTACTTGGGTAGCCCATATGGTGTGATTTCATTGAAGACCCTCTGACTTTATTCTTGCCTTCAGTAAATAATAACCATTCAAGCCCAATCTAAATTGAAAAATCTTCAGTTTTTATCATTTACGATCCTATTAGTGTGGGTCAAACACATCTAAAAATCCGCATTAAAGTGTCAAAAATCTATAAATCAGATTGTGTTTCTTTGAGAAAAATTCTAGATTTATAAATTCAATTGGATCAGTCAAGGTAGTCTTCCATAGATATGAGAGATAGCAATAATGATCACAAGATATGCTTTTCCAGTAAAATTTTAGTTTCTTGGATTGTAGCAGTCTTCTTCCAAAATAAAGATATGTTCTATACAGCAAAATTCCTCTCTTTTTTTAAAATGTATCTATCTAAAGTAGAGCTTTAAGTTTAGAACTTTGTTTATAGGTACTTGACTCAATTAGTGTAAATCAAAGGTATGGAGTAAACAAACACTTGTTCCAACATTAATCCAGGGTTTACAATGATGGGAGATATCATTGATCTGAAATCAAGAAGTATTTTTGATTGCAATATTAAGAATTAATCCAAAATTTTGGTTGAGAATACAATTTTATTTTACTCGAATTTACTTGTTTGATTATATCCATGCAACTCACATATTTTATCAGTGCTCTGATGGCAAAATGGTATAAGTCACTTTTGATAAAAAGTTTCTCCACATTCTAAAAATTTAATCGTTAATTTTTAAAACATGGTAAAATGTCTAAGTATTTTTTTATGTTAGTTTTGAGAAAACACCGATGTTAAATTGAAATAAGTCAAAAGCCATCAAATAGAAAGCTAGCAAAATGCTATTTAGTATAATTTAAAATAAAAAGGTGACAACTTTTTGCTATCTTAGCACAGAAGTCACCAGGGATTAAAAACAATGAAATAGGCTTCTGCTACAAATGAAATGTCAGAAAAACAATACTAAGTAACGAATAATAAAATTAAGTTACGTTAACCCTGGACTCCACTCATTAAGAATATAAATTTGGTCATGCTAATCATTTAATTTTTTTTATGACTGGATATAATGTCATCATTAAAATGATATTATAAAATGAAGTTATCTTTAAAAAATGCAACGATATGGACGGTTAATTTAAAGCTCAGTTATTAAATAAACAGTTCCTTTTCATTGAATGAGCAGTTACTTTTCATTGGTTTAATACTTCAATATAATTTACAATAACATTTTTTATAAATATTGGGCTCATTAATCAATTCCAATTGATCACAAGTGAGTTAGCTTAGTATGCAAAATTGCTAAGGATACCATTTCAATAAATATCAATGCTTGAATAAAACTGAAGACAAAGTATTATCAATATTTTTATTAAGTAAAAGTGTTGTAATTTATAATTTAATAAAACAACATGAAAAAAAAAACTTTAATGACCAAATAGGTATATGTATTCAAAATTTATTCAAAAAGCTAAGCCTACTACAAAATTCCAAGGCTTCTTTCCATTACAACATGAGGAATCAAACGTTTTTCTTCGAAATCTGAATGGTTAAGGAAATCAGTAAAATCGATGAAATCATCACTGTTTTTAATAGTGGCAGTAGATAATTCTGAACTTGGTAGGAATGGAAGTCTCCCAACTTGTCTGGTTGCCCTGAGTTCTGCCATAACTTTTAATGGAGCATGTAAGCCTTGATTATTACGGAGCATTCCTAAGTTCAACTTTTCCTCCCTTAGTGAGTACTAAAAAAAATATATACACATACAATCAATAATATATCCTGCTTTACAGACAGGAGATAAACAAGTTATTTACTTACATTTCTTTCTGACAGTTCCAATGGATGCACTGTAGTTACATTCTCCTTGACCTTTTTGATTCTAAAGAAAACCAAAAAATGATCGTTATTGTAACAAATACACACTTAATAGCTAAGCTACTTTATTTATTTCAAACTAACCCAAAACCGAAGGTGTCATGAACTTCAAATGGACCTGAAACAAGTCCAAGTTCCTTTTGTCCATCAAAAGGACCTTTCACAGCAGGTAGTCCAAAACTCTAATCAAACAAAAAATGATAAGTATATATTTTTGATCTTTTTATCAATCCTGGTAAGAAATAAATAACAATCACGTACCATCTTAATATTACTATGACCAAGCAACCTTTTTGAATACTAGGGATGTGAGGTTACAGATCTGTTGTTACAGTGTTGACATCATCTCGTGTAAATTTATCTGATTAAATTGGATCAAATTTTAAATTGTCTATTTATAAATGGATGATAATTATTATCAAAATCAGATTTTATTAAAAAGGGAATATATTTAAAAATATAAATTAGACAGTAGTATTGAGTTAGGATAACACAAGGTTTACCAGTAGACCAAAAGGAGAGCCCCTCAGCGCTTTTTTCTTTTGATTATTTCAGATTGTCGTTTAACTAAATTAATAGTTACCAGATTGGTATTTTTACAACATAATTTTACCCGATTCCTATAATAATAATAATGATAGGAAGAACATGATTATTTTACCTTTTTCATATAAATTTGAGTATTCTTAAAACTTGCACATAAGGACTCAATTCATAAAAAATATTTTAATATTATCCCACTAGTCATGGGAAATAAGTTCTTGAGTATTTAAAATTGCATGATTTTGGAAACTTTCTTAAGTATGTAATTTTCAAATATAAAGCTCTTGAAGGTCAGATTTAAAAAATATAAATTCATTTTCATCTCAATTGGTAAATGTTACCGCAGAGTAATTTGGTCTGGAGACTTCTTTGATAAAACAATTAAGATTTCTTGTTAAGCTCATAGGACTGATGAGTCATATGATGTTTGTTGCTGTTGGTTAACAGTTCAATCTTAAAAATCACTAAGTTTTTATCAAGAGGACAAAAAAGAAATTGTAAAATATTCTTCAATTTTTTTTCAACTTAGATGTATGAATTATTTAATTATTAATTGTCTTTCTTTGTAACTAAAGATTCGAAAACTTCCATATTTAACAACTTTTTCAAAGATATGTTAGCAATAATTTAACTCTTAAGGAATAAATTAGAGGACAAAAGAAAATCCAATATCTTCATTCATAAACCTGGGGTCACAGGTGGTTTGGTTAGCTTAGATAACTGCATAGGCCATAGATTTATAGTCCACCAGGTGGCTGTAACAATTTTTTAAAGGAAGATAAAAATCCTTGGCTATTCAGTCCCATGGAAGTGATTTAAAATGGAGGTCATGAGTCTGTATGGTGTTAGGCAAAGATACCTATCCTAATTATAACTAGGAAGGTAAAATTCAGGACTTCCACTGTAGCATCGTCCAATTAGCCGCAGCAGCATAAAATGATGTCAAATAAACAAACATTCATAATCCTTTGCCTATATTTAGTTTTATAAAAATAATTAAGTTAATTTTAATTCTAATTTTAGTTCAGTTTATTTTTACATATTTAGGAGTTTCTTAAAAGGTCACAATTATTATCATATCACAATAATAAACAAATATAAAAATATTAGGAAAGTTTAAAGGATATAGAGGATTAGATAATTTAATAAATTAAAAATATGTATTTTATTAAAAATAAATTAAGATAAAATCACATCTTCGATAATGTTCGGATTCCCAAAATATGAAAACATTTCTCCATTACCGATGCAGTGGCTTCACACAGCATGATTCTGTTCATATGAACTTTCAGTATTTCACCTACAAAAACAAAATAAATAAAATAATCAATAAAGAAATAATAAATAAAAAAAAATACTAGCTATGTGCATTAAATTAATTTTTGAATTACTGTCAAAACAAATAACAAGGTGTTGGGGGGAGGGGGTGATTAGAGAAGGGGATAGCATTGGGTTCTTTTCGCTGAAGTGCTGTCAGATAAATAATATATACATTTTTTTTAAATATAAACAATTTATTTAATAATAGGTTAAATGATGATCAGGATTTTCAGTTAAAACTTTTTTATTTTGGAAAGCCAACATTTCGATCCAACTTGTGGATCTTCATCAGGGCTTCTGAGTCTGTAGTACAAAGTATAGTAGTCTGTAATACAAAGATTGAAGGTAAAATAAGGAGAGAGTTCTCTTATTTTTCTGTTTTTCTAGAGAGTTCTCTTATTTTTCTGTTTTTTATTTAACCTATAGTAAAGAAAAACAGTTGCCTATCTCTCACCTCTACAATTTATTTAATAATACCATTTCTTTTATAACTCACCTCTATAATCTAAATACAATGTATCCTAGCAACAAACCGACGAGAAGGTATTTAACTCCATGAAAATCTAGCTATTACTAATCACAAATTGCCAATTTTTAAGGATACAATGGCTGTATTAAAAAACATAGGAAATAAATAATTATGGTGTACATTTTACTAGCCAAAGAATATTTTCGATAAAATTCTAAAAACAGTACAGAATAATTAATAATTATCAATGAATATTACACAAATTATGAAAAAACAAAAAGGTAAACTGAATTTATATTTTTAACAAAAATAACCATGACAAGATATTTGGGATTAAATGGCTTTCATTTTTTGTACTATTTTTCAAATTAAAAAAAAAAAAAATCATATTTCATAGTTTGCATGTGGTCATTAGGCTTTTAGCTGAAAATCCCTGACTAAAAATTAAGAACTGTTCTAAGTAATTATTAACATCACGTATAGTAAATGAATTTTTGTGTACCTGTTTTTCCATTCTTCTCTATACAGTAACATGAGTCGTAAAATTCTGTAAAGGTAGTAGATAGCTCATAAAGATAATCACACAACGAGTGCAAATATAAATCCTTAGTAATTTTGATTAAAACATCATTGAACCTCAGGATCATCTGGAAATGTTAAAAGATCATATCATTAAACACTCTTTATAAAAAATAATATAAAAAATTATGATTTTAAAAATTTTACCTTAACCAGCTTCCATTCTTTTTCATGTTCAACGGCAACTAATTGTGTCTTAGCAGCTTCTTGTATTTCAGCAGATGAAATGTTCGCATTGCGAGCAATTGACCTGATTCTGGTTAGAGCATACAATAAATAAACCGCAGTGTTGCCTTTATCTTCCAACATCTATTAAAAGATATAATCACTAATTAAATTAGTATAAAGTTGCCACGATAATTTTGTTCTCTTCTCCAGTGAAGTCAGTATTCCATTGATGAGGACAAAGTAGTTTATCAGAGAAATTAAATATGTCCAAAAATAAAAAAAAAAACCTTTTAAATTTTATTGTATTAACCAGTGATAATTTAATTCTAGAAACTTTTCTGGCTCAGATTTGGTCTGTATAAATCCATAGTGAATTAAGTGCCAATCATTTAAATAAATTATAAAAAAATTACCTGTTGTTATTTTTTTAAATCATGCTTTTTTGCATTTATTGAATGATATAAGAGGAAAAGTAAAATATGTTGCGGTTCAAAAGTGACAGAAGTAAATAAAAACCTATTTTATAAAACTCAAACTCTAACTTCAGCTTTTTCAAAATATAGAGTTCAGTGCTTAGTTCACTTTGGCATTATATGGATGATTTAATAACATTGATTTTGGCATAGTAAAATTGAAGGGGTCGGGGCAAAATAGTGTCAAGCAACATTTTTAACAAAAATAAACTGTAGCAGCAGTCTGCTGTATATTACGTAGGACTATATGTCTATGTTGGAAATGCCACCTAAATATGACTATAGAGGCTCTATATAGTCATATTTAGGTGGCATTTCAATCATAGATATATAGTCCAACGTAATATACAGCAGACTGCAGCTACGGTTTATTTTTGTTAAAAATGTTGCTTGGCACTATTTTGCCCCCACCCCTTCAATTAATTTATATTTTTTAAATAGATTACTAAGATCATTTGTCTTGATTGTTTCATTGAATTGAAACAAATAATAATAAATAAATTAAATTAAAATTAAAATGTCTGTTAATTTTAAAAGCATTACTATAGAGAAATTAAAGTTAACTGCTAAGTAGATAATGATTTTTTTAAAGCTTAAAAAGAAACAACATTGACCATAATTCCATAAGTCTTGTAGCTATGGAATTATTGCAAGTCAAAGTTATGATGTAATAGTAATGAAAAAGAGATGATTCAGTCAAAAATATACTTTTGCAAAAATGTTACACCTTGACTTCAATTTAATATTTTGCCAGGTAACATTTCAGTTAAATAATAGTGTTGAATTTAGAATGTGGTGGAACAAGAGATGCCAGGTTAAACCAAGTCCCCAGCCCAAGGCACGGATGCGAAAATGTGATTATCTAAGGCATTCACATTGGTTTTTTATTCTTAATTTTACTCTTTTTGTACATGTATATATTACAATATAATCGGTTATAACATTTTTATAACTAGACCAGTAATGAGCTATAGCAGAAAATAACTGGTATTTCCATAACAAAAGGATAGCAGAATGGATATCAGTAAAACCGGCCAGCTGTTGACATCCCAATAACAAGGGAAAAGGGGAGAAGAGTTTTGACTGCTTCAATATGGGGAACACTCAATTATAGCGCACTAGTAAGAAGAAGGTTGGGCAACCTTTGGTTAAACGATCTATTTGTTTAGATCTATTAGTAAAAAAAAAAAAATTGAAATATTGGTAATAGTGTAGTACCAAATATTTATTTTTTCTAGTACTGTAATTGTACTAAAATGCGATTTCTAGGTGTGGCCAATATGGCATTGTTTATAGTGAGCCACGATCTTAACTGAAAAGGAACCTTTTAGGGGTTTCTTTATCTCTTGAAGAGTGTGCGGGAGTAAGCTGGCATGTAATAAAGCTGATCATAAGCTTATATTATGGCCACATAACCTCCCAAAATAGGCCATGTCCCAAAGGAGCATACCGATAGCTTTACTAAATATTTTTTTCACAGTTAAAAAACAAAATACTAACCTTATCAAATGAAAACACATAATCGTTAATTCGGTTTTTACTAAGGTCAGCATACTTTATACACCCGTATGCAACAGCTGCTTTTGCTTTTGTGAACTCTTCTTCAGTAAGAACTGCATCTCTATTCCTCTCCTTGAGGGCAGCTTCAGCCCGCTGTATACCTGGAATAATATTCAAATATAACCTTAAGTTACAATATAACTAATAAATACACAACAATAAAGCAAAATCTTAATAACATTTTTAAAATTGGGTACCTTCCTCGAGGAGATCATTGAGACGTACTGTTTCACCAGATCGAGTTTTAAATTTCTTCTTGTCCTCTCCAAGGACAACACCAAAAGCTACAAAGTCAAGCCTAACAGCTTCAGGATCCCATATTCCTGCTCGTTGAGCACAACTGAAAAGTACCCTGAAGTGTGTTGCCTAAAATATAGTTAATATGAAATAGCCAGAAATATAATTATTAGTCATAAATTACATTATTAAGTAAATATATTGTTCATACTGAAACATACCTGTCCCGCATCAACAACGTAAATCACCCAATCCGACTTCTCTTCATGAATCCTTTGTTTCAGACATGCCATGTCAGATGTGTCATAGGTAAACCCACCATCAGACTTTACGATCGTCAATGGGATTTGTCCTTCTTCCAGGCCGAACATAACTAATCTACCTTCATCTTCTTCCAATAAACCTATTGATTAAAAATAAAAATTATTTAACTTTTTGCACATCAAAAATATGTTGTTTTTTTTTTTAAATTACAATTCTTTTACTCTTAGCTTAAAAATTAATTAACTTCAAGCAGAAAATAATTAAAAAGTGGAGATAAAATATTTAATCCAAAAGAGATTAGGTAAGGCATCTAGGATAAAATGTTATTTATTTTCAATGTTTTTACTCTGGATTACTGGCTTAAAATTTTGGAACAAAAACCAGATACAACATAGAGAAATTATAGAACAATACTTAATATTTAAACTAACTTCTATTCAAACTGAGATAATGTTTACTTTTAAAAATTAACAACAAAAATTTTTAAAATAGCAAAAGTCAAAAGTTATAAAAATAGCAATGTAGACTTTTTAAAATACAAATGAATAGTTTGTCAAAGGATAAGAAGGTTTACCTTTATCTTTTAATTCTTCAACAATTTTTTCCATTCGACTGTGATAAAAAGATTCGCCTCTCTCAATTAATTTTATATCGAGTTTATCATAGATTTGTTGAAAATCTGAAATAAATCAAAATTAAATATAACAACGACATTAAATATTACATCTTTCACTTAACAACCGATTTAAAGTAGAAATTTTAAATGTATATATATCATTTAAATGGTTTAAAACTTGATTATTGATAAAATAAGATGAAACATATAAAATCCAGGATGGTATTTTATTCAGGTCCATTCTCACAACATGTTCAGCACAACAAAGCCTTGAAACCCTCACAAAAGTTTATATATCCACTTCTTTGTACTCAGCTCAGTATCATAGTCCTTCTTTTCCAAGTGCCTTATTCACAAATACCTCCTCTTTTATATTCTACAATGTACTTTATATATATATACACATCGTGAACTGCTAAAAGGAGTACACAACCCATAGTAAGTTGAAAACTAATTATTGAGGCTTATTAAACCTGTTCAGAGATTTCTCCAAATATGACCCCGCTGGCCTCGGGTGTAAAGAATTAAGTAAGAAAAAATAAAGTAATTAAAAATAAATGAAGGTTGAGCATACTCCAGCTCAACGGCAGCAGTTTGAGTCCATTTTTGGAGGGTTGATTTTTATGTTTTGAATGATCCACAGAATAAATCGACCTTCCCACCCTGGTTACAATACCTCTCAAGTAACCCCTTATTGGCCAGGTAGGAATGCCAAACAAATAAATAAAAAAAAAAATGCATTCTAAAGCCCTTTTGTTCTAAATAACAACAAAGAGAGACATCTTAAAACAGATTTCGCACATTAAACTAAAGCTCTTTGCTTTGAATTTTATGATTTAACAAAATATCAATGAATAAATATTTCAATTACTTAAGAAAAGTTTAAGATAATTAAATAATACCTTTTCGGGAAACATCGCATATCATTTTCCAAGCTTTAGTATAGTTTTCATTTCCTTTTTGTAGACTTACAACACAGTTATAAGCTCGTGCTTTAAATTCTGGGTCAGAATCGAATCTTATTTTTGATTCTTTATAAAATGCTTGGAGGTCAGCGATTGGAGGTGAGACTGAAAGGTAATCAGGAAATTTGTCCTAGAATAGAATAGAAACTGTATATGGGACTGTATAAACATTTAAAGATTAATCATTTTTATAAATTGATTATAGTTACCTCTAAATGAGCAATGAGCATTCCAAACTGAGTCCCCCAATCACCGACATGATTTATCCGCAATACGTCGTGACCAAGATATTCAAAGAGTCTAGCTATACTATCTCCTATAATTGTTGACCTATAAACAAATAAAAAAAAATTACTCAAAGAAAAAATAACACATTCAATATAATAAAATGTACTAAAATGATATTACTTAGTTAGCAATACGAAAAATGTTCACTAATTTTCAAATTAAAAATTTTACTTTCTATAATTATTAATATATTTTATCTTTATATTCTTTTGCTGTTGTTAAAGTAATATTTGTACAACACTATATACTTAATCAAGCTATACTTAATCAAGTATACCTAAGATGTCCAACGTGCATCTCCTTTGCAATATTTGGAGAAGAAAAATCAATTAAAACCCTCAATCGTTTATCTAACGGAGGGGGAAGGATGCCTTCTACGATTTGTCGAGTTACAATTTCTTGACAATATTCTTTCTTGAGCCATAAATTAATAAATCCGGCAGGGACGACCTCCACCTTTTCCAAAATCGGAGTTTGTGGTATCTTATCAGCAATTTCCTTCGCAGCTTGAACAGGTGATATCTTCACACCTGCAAATAATTTAGAATTAAATCAACCAATCTTGGACACAAAAGCAATTTGATCTGAAAAAAAAATAATAACCAACTAACAACAATAAAAGACTGTGATATAAGTCATGATTATAATCACAAATTTCTATTTCATAAAAAGCTCAAACAAATAATGACATAGATAATCACTGATTGTCTTTTATGCATAAATAAATGAATATATAGTCCCCTAAAATTAAAAAAAAAAAAAAAACAAGATGATAATGTACATTATGTATTCTACATGTTTGGATATGTTATAATATTAGGTTCAAGAAAAAGCAGTCAATCGGCAAAAATTGATATTTTGAAATACAATATTAGATAGCTTGGTTTAAAAATAAGCTACCAAAACATAAACCTGTACCACTCTCAACCCATGGAGGGCCTTGGGTTCAGTATTGTGTAAGGAAGTACTGTTTCTTGGTCAGAAGTCGTGTAAGGAGGTAATTAGACCAGGGTCACGCTCAAAAGGCAGGTTTTCCCCATTAATTTTTCAATTGAGTACTCACTTATAGAGGCGGGGTGTGCCCCAGGAGGGTATCATAATGGTTTAGTGCCACACACCCGAAGCATTCTCTACCAAATAACCAAGTACTGCGAAATGGTCTGTGTGTGTGTGTGTGTGTGTGTTTGTGCTTGTGCATGTCTGTGTCAGTGTGTTTTGTCACAATTATGAGTACTGAGTATGATCACAAAAAGTTATCATGCATAATGTAAAAAGTCTGGATCCATCAGTGATTTTTCTGCGGCTAAAGATACTTCAAGTACTATCAGCGACTACTTTTGGTATCTCCATTGCTAAACCTTTTATATTTCTTCGAAATGAGGGTCTGACTTATGATTTTGGGGGTCACCTTTGGTGTAGTGGTTAGCATGGCAACCTACAATACTAAAGGTCGTGGGTTCACGTTGTACGGTAGCCCTTTAATGGGAGTAAAAAATCCTAGGTTATGCTGTCCCTCCGATAGTACGTAAAATGGAGGTCCCGAGACTGTACCATGACAGGTACTCGTCAAAGATTCCTCTCCTAATTATACCTGGATAGGCAAAATTTAGGACTCCCACTGTAGCATCGTCCAATCAGCCTTAGTAGCACAAAGGGACCTTAAACAAACCAACTTATGATTTTTAGATGTAGATTTTGAAAATACTATCAATCCAAAAAGTTTAAATTATATACATGCAGTTCCCACTCCACTATTTTCAAAATAAAGCCCTTTCGAAAGCACAATATTCAACATTCATGTTGGGGAAACTAACTAAAAAGTTAAAATTCTTCCCCAATGTATAATTACTTGAAATTGTATCTGAAAAAAAATAAAAGATACCAAAAGTAGTTGCGGATACTGAGATATTCGCAGTACATGAGTATGAAATATTTGTATTTGTATATTTGAAGTTTCAGAACAATTTTAGCATGTACAATAAAGTAACCATAGAAAAAACCATCAAGAAACTGTATTCACCAATAATTTTCCTAGGAAACTGCCCATCACTAAATTATATTCAAAGTAAGTGCTTGGTTTACCTAATTTAATATCAAGATCTCATTAAAGTAGTAATATTAATGAACCTACCTTTATCTTTCAAAATTTTAACAACTTGATGAGCGGCATTGTATTGATAATCACCAAATTTGGGATTCCCAGCCAATTGTACAGTTTGATTGAGGCCACTAATATCGGGAAAAGCTGCTTCTAAACCGACTGTACATATATCACTCAGTATAGCTTGCAAGCCTCCAAAACAAGAAGAATTATTTGTATTCAGTTTTCTCTTTTTGGACAGCTTTTTCTGTTCTTCAATGGCCTGTAAATAAAATTAAATTTTGTGAAACTAAATTATAACGAACAATCCAAAGATGACTTCTTAAACTGCTAAAAAAATTATTTGGTACAGGTACCGAAGAGTGGCTTCGGGGCAGAGCCTGTTTTGAAAGATTATGTGACTGCCATGTTATCGAACTCCCATCGCATTCTTTTCAGTTAAAAAGTGCCTTGATTAGCTTTAATATATTCCAGCTTTCGACTCCCACTCGCTGATCAGAGATAAATAAACCCCCAAAAGGGTCCTTTTCACTGGAGATCGGGCCTTACTTTGAAGGTAGCCTTAGTGATGGGCACAGAAGCCACTGTTCAGTACTAGTACCAATTATTTTTTGTACCAACGTACAGATGAATTTTAAAGGACATTAGAAATTGGTTAAGGAAAAATTTAGGTACTATTAACATTGTGTTACTTCTGAAGGAGCTGAGCAAGCAGTAGTCAAAAAATGGGATCCAATAAAGTTCATGAAGCCCCATTTGAACTGTAAGAAGAAGAAGAAGAAGAAAAAGTATTTTTATTCTGGGACGTCAAGTCCCCTAAGAATAACAATATATGTACAAAACCAGAGTCCTTTGTCTGGCTAGTTTAGAACAAAATTGTTATAGAAATTAAAGAAATAAAATAAAGTAAAAGCAAACCTCATAAAACAAAAGTAAGGTAACTTCTATGTGTAGCCTATTTCGACTGACTATCATACCATAATATAACCTAACTCCATTGCGTTCTTTTCAGTTATAAAGAGCCTTCATCAGCTTTATCAGCTTAGATCCCAGTTTTCGACTCCCGAACGCTCTTCAGACATAAATAAAACCCCTAATAAGCTCTTTTTCAATAAAGGTCAGCGCCAAACTAAATGGCACAATACTGTCTACGGCCAGAAGTAACAGTAGTAGAACCAATTTTTGTAATAAATTAAATATATAAATATTTTCAAGTACAAATATTCTTGCCAGAATGAGACTTCAGTGCTTCAAACTACTATTAATTTAAGCAATTTAAACTTCCCCTTTTTCAGTTTTTCAGTAAAATTCATAGTTTTAAAGATAAAAATGACTTACATTTTTCAGAATATCTATCCTATATTTTAACTTCTTATTTTTGGCTATTAAATCATTGACAACTTGAGATTTGGACTCATAGTTTGACATGAGAGTGGTATAACTTTTTTCATTTAATAGTTTAACTTTAGATAACAGATCTGCTAGTATTTTTTCCTGAAAGAAAAAAGAGGGTGAGATTAATCAAACAATTTAGTAATGCATTCATAAATAATAATAATGAGCTGATTGGCATTGATAAAAAACTTAAAAACTTCAAAGATGGTTCAAGATGAGAGGACAGAGCCAATGGAAGAGCCAATATTAAAATATAAATCCAACAATGCCTTAGCATACGATGTAGCAAGAAAAAAAAATTACACATATTCTAACTATGAGCAATATTTTGGAAAACCTTAATATGATTTCAATGTTAATGGTTACATTGTAAATATCTTCACTAAGAAATTATCAATGAACACTGTATCATCATCATCAATATTGCTATTTGAGTATATAAATATGAAAAATAAGTTAAATAAAAAATAGTTAAATAAATAACTACAAAGTTAAAGAAATAGAAGTTATTGCTGTAACATTTTTTGCATATAGGCATATCAAATCATCAACCGTAAAAAATTACATAGAACTATTATTTATTTCAAAATATTGTAACAATATTTAAATTTGCAAATATGGGAATACATTAATAAAATTGAAAAGAAGCTGAAAAACGCTACAGTTAAAGATACAATTTTAAAATCCCTAGGAAATTTTTAAATTAAAAAATGCAAAAAAGATTTCTATTTTAAGAAACATCTTGCAGAAAAATGGTATCAAGTCCTCGACATCAAATACTTTATTACAAACTTGTAAGTGAATTTGAAATAAATAAAAACATAGCAACTTTCTTCACAAGTTATAAAAATCATAGCACAACAAAAATGTGATCACCTAAATTAATATTTTAAAAATACCTTTTGATTGGTTTTATCAACAATAGATTGAATTGGAACAGACATCATTCATATTATTACCAAGCACTTTATTTATAAAATTTATGTTTTGAACAATATCTAATTGGATAAACAATAATTCTATAGTTTTGATTTGAATTAAAGCTGCTCCTTGAAATTCACGTGTCAAAGATAACACTTATTACCTTCCTAACAGTGTTGTTCCTAGGTAATATAATTGGATTAGTAAATAAAGTTTAAGAAGATGTATTTATAATATTCATTTGCAATTATAATGATTTTTTAATTACAGAAAAGTTCTAGAAGTGTATTGAATAAGTAATCAATGATTACTGGGTAATAATTACAAATAAGAGTTTTAAAAATATTGAATTTTTTGTACATTTACTTATCTTGGTTTAGAAGCATATTGTTGTCTAGAATAATTTCAAATATAAATATAAACAAGGTAGGAGATAGCACTGCCAGATTTAGATGGGAGTCACAGAGGTATATCCCCCCTCCTCACAAATATTCCTTTTTTTTAATTAAATATAAATATTTATTCAATAGCTTTAAGCAGGAGATATTTTAAATAGAACCATAACTGAAGTGATCAAAATACAGCTATAAAATACAAAATGAATTGATAAATTTAAATATTTGCATTGAATCTTAACCTAGGCTAACTTAAAATTGATAAATTAGTAGCTCACTGTTATTAAATTACTTAAACCATAAAAGGAATGCAAAACTCCAAATATAGGTACGGCTAAAAGTAAATACTTTATTTTTGGAAGACTTATAATCATAAACTTCAAATTTTACAACTTCAAATTTATAGTAAGTTACTTAAAATATTAGCAATTTGGCATTATTTTTTATTCACAGAGGAAAAGAAGCATAATTGTTTGTTTTGGAATAGAGAATAACATATTTAATAAAAAAATAAAAATAATACAGTTGATTTTGTGAAAAATACCTTTTCTTATTTAAAACAGCATTTTTCTGATAAGCAATTTCCTTTTTAACGTTATATAGTTCTCTTTGAAATGTTTTTCATGTTGAATCTGTCCATTAGAAAATATTTGATCTCTTCCTTTAAAAAGCTGTAACAGGAAAAAAAAATCTGGTGTGTGCGCAACACAACTTTCACTTACCAACTTATTTAGATTAGAAATTGACATGTTTTGTTAATTGCCACTTCACAAAGCCACAAATCTTTCCACATTCATTTCTTATTTTTGCCTTTTATGAGTAATTTAAAACACACGTGAAAATGATACAAAATTTATTAAGTAATGTACCCCCTCCATTTGATCAATGTTGATGAAATTTTTACTGTCACATCGCGGGCACATACATACACCAAATACCAAGTTTGATCAAAATCGTTAAACCCGTTTTTGAGTAAATAAAAAACACACTTGAAAATGAGACAACATTTACTCAGTAAAGTGCCCCCTCCAATTGATCAATTTTGATGAAATTTTTACTGTCAAATCGTGGGCACATACATATAATAAATACCAAGTTTGATCAAAATCTTTAAAGCCGTTTTAGGGTAAATGAAAAAAAAAACACATAAAAGTGGGACACAATTTATTAAGTAAAGTACCCCCTCCGGTTGATCAATTTTGATGAAATTTTTTCAATGAAATCTCGGGCATATTAATGCATCAAATACTCAGTTTAATCAAAATCTTTAGAGCCGTTTTCGAGAAAATCGATAAAAACGTAAAAAGTTATTAAATAAAGTACCCCCTCCCTTTCACCAATTTTGATGAAATTTTTGCTGTCACATCGCGGGCATATACATATACTAAATATCCAATTTCAGATTCGCAGGGCTTATAGTTTTTGAGCTAGTCTGTTCACACACACACACACACACACACACACACACACACACACACACACACACACTATTTTTTACTTTCACTTACCTATATGAAATATATAGTAAGTGGAAGTATTGCGATCGTGAAAAATTTCGACTTCCGGTTTTCAACGGAAATACACGTTTTGGGGTCCCCTGAGTCCAATTAACCAAGTCCCGCGAAATGGTCTGTGTGTGTGTGTGTGTCTGTGTGTGTGTGTGTGTGTGTGTGTGTGTGTGTGTGTGTGTGTGTGTGTGTGTGTGTGTGTGTATGTGAACAGACTAGCTCAAAAACTATAAACCGTGCGAACCTGAAATTGGGTATTTAGTGTATGCATATGCCCGCGATGTGACAGCAAAAATTTTATCAAAATTGCTCAAAGGGAGGGGGTACTTTATTTAATAACTTTTTACGTTTTTTTCGATTTTCTCAAAAACGGCTCTAAAGATTTTGATTAAACTAAGTATTTGATCTATTTATATGCCCGAGATATGACTGTAAAAATTTCATCAAAATTGATCAACCGGAGGGGGGACTTTACTTTATAAAATTTTTATCATTTTCATGTGTTTTTTTTATTTACTCAAAAACGGTTTTAATGATTTTGATCAAACTAGGTATTTGATGTATGTATATGCCAAAGATGCGATAGCCAACATTACATCAAAATTGATCAACCGGAGGGGGGACTTTACTTAATAAATTTTGTATCATTTTTACGTGTTTTTTTTTATTTACTCAAAAATGGCTTTAACGATTTTGATCAAACTGGGTATTTGATGTATGTATATGCCAAAGATGTGATAGCCAACATTTCATCAAAATTGGTCAAACGGAGCGGGCACTTTATTTCATAATTTTTTTCCAATTTTTACCTTTTTTCGATGATCTCAAAAACGGCTTTAACGACTTTTATCAGATTCGTCATGTTTAATGAAAATTAGGTGTTCTTTAATATCAGGTAAGCTTTATCATTATTAAAATGTTCTGAGGGGGCTTTTTTTTGGGGGGGGGGTTGGGGCCTTTTTTGTTTGTTTGTTTCCTATAAAGTACCTTTGTTTATGTTTATATGTAGAAAATAACTGTCTCTCGTTACGCCTAAGAATAAGAAATGGCTAAATATGAGATATGATAAAAATAAAGAAAACATAGAGAGGAGAAAAAAAGAAAAATATTCAGTCAACTCATAAAACTAGTTGAACCCACGCATGCGGAGTACGCCTTTAAGGAGAGTCCATTGTTCATAATTAAAGCGGTTCTGTTCATTTGAGAAGTGGCAATTAACAAAACGCATTAATTGCTAATCTAAGTAAGTTGGTAAGTGAAAGTTGTGTGTTGCGCGCACGCACCAGATTTTTTTTCATTTACACTTGCTAGCAATGTTTTAAATTTTTATGTAGATTCATTAAAATTAATTGAATGTTTGTAAGATGAACAATACCAGCTGAAAAATCAAAACAAAACTACCTTATAAATATGTATTATTTTCAATTAATGCGTAGTTATTTAGTATTACTTGGAGATGGATAGTATTACTCAAGTTCCTTTGAATAAATGATGGATTGACAATTCTAACATGGTAAAGGATAATTTCCGCTTTCCCTGATTTAATGTTTGTAGTTTTTCATTGGGGACAATGCTTAAATAATTTTCCTGCCATATAATTTGAATAAATTTTTTTTTAATAAAAAATTACGGTAATTCTGAGCAATCATTGCCCAAACTCCAATTTCTTTCAAACTTCACATATCGATCTATACTCACCTAAATATTATTAATGAGGTCAAAAAAAAAAGGTCGGAAAGCTTATAAAAACATTTTATTTTTTTTAAAGTACGTAATAAAAAAATAAAATAAAAATGGTCTTTTCCAACAAAAATAAATAAATAAATAAATAAACAAAAAATGTCTTTCAAATTATTATGTATAAACACAATGTATAAACACAACCGTCGCACTCAGCCATGATTTCTCATACACTGACTAGAATGACCTGCATCACGAATATTCTGGATTACAGTTGTTGTCAGATGACCGCAGCAGTGTATTATAATTTGTCTTTGAACAATATTTTACTATGTTGTTATTATTATTGTTATAGATAATATTATTAGTAAAAAAATTATTCCAAATGATTTCCGACCTTTTTTTTTGACCTCATTAATAATATTTAGGTGAGTATAGATCGATATGTGAAGTTTGAAAGAAATTGGAGTTTGGGCACTGATTGCTCAGAATTACCAAAATTACTTGAGGAACTGTGTTTCTGAGATATTTATTGGCTTTCATGGTTTATAAAACAATTTGCTGGTGATAGAGCATGTGAAGACCATTGCTGTATTGTTTTTCTTCTGATACCTCTGAACTGTCTTATCTTTCTTACCAGAATTTTTAAAGGTGTATGATTCTCAAGGTTTAATTGACTACTCTTGGTGTCCCCGTTGGCGGATCCAAGGGGGTTTTTACTATACAAAATAAACCTAAAGTAGCAGATTATATTGGCATAAATGTGTTAACTTTTTAAATGACTAGTACAAGATCTTACCTTCTGTTAAAGTTTTGTAAAGTTTACCATGAATCAAAGGCCATAGTTCCATGAGCTTCATAAGAGTTTCTAGTGGGTTCAATGTACCTCCATATAAAATAATCAACTAAATGCCTTAATCAAATATTGAAGAGGGTGAAGGATATGGTTGCGGATGATGCAGGCATGGTTTTGGTGACTTTGAATACTTACCAAGATCGAAAAATATTTCATTACAAATTCTATTTAAATGTTCATTTTAAAAATATTTCAAGGCAGGAAATATTCAAATAATATGATTTTTTTGAAGAAGTTTTTAAGTCTTTTGAAAGAAGACTGACAGAATCCAAAAAAACTTAACCCATTAATGCCCAAGTGTAGAAGTTTTATGATTCTTTTTGGTTTCTTTAATTTACTCCTCTTACTTAAAATATATGATTATAAAGTTTAAAAAAATTTGCTCCATGGGAACCATGATTTACAAAATGGTGCGTAAACACACCACTGGGCGGTAAAGGGGTAAAAAATTAAAAGTTCATTTTTCGTTAAAAAATGTTATATATTTTTTTTTTTCATGTACAGAAACATCCGTAATACTCTTATTTGACACATAACCTAATATACATGTCATATTTTATGTCAGAAGAAGTTGGAAATATAAAATATTTATAAAAATGAAACAATGGTATCCTATTACAGTCTCATGCAAGATATATTTTCTTAGATTCCTTTAATTTTTTGGACGTTTCCGACTGTCGTGTCCATATTCATCACCTTCTCGTTTTGGATATTAAAAAATTAATATTCTAATAAAATTTTTCATTATTGCATGTTAATGGATGCCATCTACGGGCTGTCCCATCCTTGGCATGATGCCTACTTTTATTCTACTATTTTTCCTATGAAGTAGAAGGTCAAAATGAAATCACCAGCCATTATTTGAAAACAATTCCAGTAATTAATCACAATTTTTCAAAATTGATGTTTCTAGACTTTCCATTTTTAACTTTTCCAGATATGGAAAAAAGTGCCAATTTTTTTAAAAAAATTCTGTTTTACATTTTTTATAATAAATTTGAACCTTTCTCTTGAAGTAAAATGCAGCATTGAAATCATTGAGTGCCGACGAAGTACCCAAAATAAATTATATATTATTGGTGTGTAAACGCACCAGTGGGAAGAAATGGGTTGAATTTTACTGGAGAAGCATATATTATTTTTTTTTTATGAACAATTATCATTATTTCTATCTCAATGTACTATCTGCCACTCTGTGATAGACTGCCTTGACCCCTCTCCAGCATTAAATATTGGATTTCAAAATCCGGATTTTTTTTTTGAAGAAAAATATTTTGGTTTGAAGTCTTTTAAGTAGAACAAAGCAAAAACAGAAATCTTCTTCCATAAGAGCGATGTAGAGGCAAGCCCTTTTGGAACTGATACCTGTACCTCAGAACCAGGCTAGTGTAAGTCAAATTAAGCTTATTTTTCAGGAGAGCACAAAGACAAAGTTATAAATGATGTTATTGATCTTTAATGATGATTTAATGCTTTGCTGCTCAGCTATCATTTGAATTAGCTATGAAAAAAGTATTGACATTACACAAATTGTATATGCTTAACCCATTTAAAGGTATTCTTTTATTAACCTTTGAATGGCCAATGATTGTTTACTTTGGAAACAGATATTCGTCACGAATGATGGCAAGGCCCTTTGGGGATGAGTGAGACAGCCACAGCAAGTGTAGGTAGATATATGTAGTAGGTACACTAATAATTATTTCACAACATTTGAAAGTTAGTAAGTTTAGTAGTAAGTATGGTTACTAAATTAAAGAAAACAAAAACATTATATGGAGTGGTAATACTTGTCTTGTCAACGAGTATTCATAATGACTACTCTGAAGTAGTCATAATATTTTTTCATGTTAATTTTCCTGATAATATTTTGTAATAAAATGAGTCTTTTATCATTAATAATTTTATTAAAATTTTCAATTTTAATATGGTGTTTCATTGTTCCCCGAGTGATGCCTCAGTGTTTCCTGCAGAGGGGTACACTGAGACAAAAACCTTCTTATAGTTTTATGAAAATAAATATTTATTTGTATAATTGTTTCAGATTTCACAACTCCTTAACAAAGGTCCATTGTAGCAAGATTTACTATACAAATTTCAGAGCTCTTGCAATATATTTTTTATATTCTTTTTGACAATTTGAAAAAAAAAAAGTCTGACTGATTTACATTACAACCCCAGTTGTCCCTACAAACCTTAAAAAATAAAAAAAGGCGATTTTTCAACATAATTTTTGTTATTGTTATTGTGGCTTAAATCAAATTCTATATACAATGATGTAATAATCATAATATTTCGAATTATGTTAATCAGGTTCTTAGATACATATCTGATCAAAATTGTTAATCGCTTAAACCAGCTGTTTTAACTTCAAAATTGGCTTATAATTTTAATTCATCCACATAGTATATGGATAAAACTTTTTCTCTTTGAAATTTGGATTTCTAATGCTCCCTATCGACTCAGGATAATACTGCGCGATTGTATAAGTAGTCTCTTTAGAATTCCATATAACACTTTTCAACTTCGAAAAACTAATATCCGGTAAACGAATTCGAAGGGTATTGTCAAAGTTACTATTATTTTTTCGGTTTGACCTTTTCCGAGAACTCGCGAAGATATTGCTCATTTTTTGTTCCTACTTGAAAAGTTGATCTAAGAAACGATCTTAGGAACATCTGAAACTTTCCGGTAAAATGATAATTGTGTGCTAGAGTTCGGTTGAAAAATAAGCATTTTATTATATTGTGTTATAGAAACGACTAAATTATTAAATTATTGAGTGTAATATGTTTTAAATTTTTAGATTTCCTCACATTTCTATTTTAATTATTCTTGTAATATGATTAGGGGAGAAGTATAAAAAGTCTATGTCATTGCTTGAGAAAGAAGTTTTTGTATCAAGTATTTTTCCTCATATAACGCCTTCATTTTTTTTAATGTCTTTAAACTTGTATTATTTTAAGTAATATAATAATTATATTTGACGACTTTCAAGCTTTGCAATAATTATAATACTCTATACCTAATCGAGAAAAAAACAAAACAAAAATAAATAAATCAATGTAGAAAAAGCTATTTTCTATAAATTTAAATTCCATAAAAAGAAAATGGCGTGAACAAATTTTTTTAAAACACGTTGATTTCTATTCTAAATAGGTTGGTATGTCACACATCTTACCAGAATTTTTAGACACCTTGACCAACGTTTTAGAGATACAAATTTTCATAATCGAAATTTGATGAAAATTGTGTTGATTCCAAATGGTTTGTCCAAAATTCTATTCACAGGGCATAGAAAATTTATCAAGTTGGCAGTTAGTTGGCAGAATTGTATCAACAGTACCTAAGGGAGAGTATTTCGATCTATAAAAAATGTTTTGGATAGTTTATTATATTTTTTATATTGTATCGCTAATGTGGATATATTGACGGAACAATATAATATAAAAATTTCAAACAAACAATTAAAACTCAAATTAGTAGCGTTACAAAAAGTCACTAGTAGTGACTCAAAAGTAACTATATGGTCATAGAACATTCAAAACAGGTGATCACGTACTAATACATGACTCTAACCTCTTTACGAAATCCTAGAACTTGTGCAACGTAACAGAAATAAACATCTGTTTTTGTTCACGTCACAATATTTTAAAACCATAAACTTTCATTAATTTCCGGACAACCCAATAATTATTAATTACATTTGTAATATAATGTATAGGCGGGCGCAAGCGACGGTGCTGCTTCTGCGACGGCGCTGCAGGAACTAGAGAAACGGGGATAAAAGCGGGGCCATTACCTGGGATTCATAGGGTTTTTTTGGCGTTTTTAATTTGTTTTTCCATAATTAAAACCCGATTTGAAAAATATCTAATAGGTATTGCTCGGTCCCTCAGTGTTCAATTAGAAAATCAAAAGACGTGTCATTCCTTTTTATTTCCAAAAAATAAAAAGCTTCTTAAAGAGTGGATTGTAAAATTAAGAATAGATAAGCCTGTTTCGAAACATATGACGATATGTAGTCTTTATTTTAAAGAAAGAGACTGTATTTATCCAGGTAAATATTAGTATTTGACATTTTATTATTCCAAAATGCTAGTTTTATGCAAATAACATTGAGACCATAGTGTCATAGATTTGTTTTTCTTTTTTAATTTTCCCCATTTTTCTATTACATCCGTTGTGCTCAATTGTTCCATGTTTTCAATGCGAAGCCTGAAAGTTTTGACAAATAAATAAATAATATGACAAAGAATCTAAGCTGTCATAACAATGATTGTATGAATAGGTAATTAATGTCATTAATAACCGAAAAAAGGTAGAGTAAAGTTACAATGATGTGTTTGCATTTACCAGAACTATCAGCTTTACACGTACAATGACAAGAAAATTGCTTATTATTATTAATAAATTTGATTTCCACTTTTATTTGATGGGGCAGTCCTTTAAGATTGCTAGTTGAAAGGCACGAGGCTTGTAAAATAACTGTTTTTTTATTTTTAGATGTTATTCCACATGTAAATATGTGGTTTGCATCAAGAATAGCCTGCCCTTCAATTAATGGTCTTTTAAAATTACCAATTATCTCTATCACATCAACTAAGTCTAACACCGTTCTTTCCGACATTTTGCAAAACTACTAGCGCACCCTATATTCGATTGCGCCCGCCTATATAAATATTAAGCACATACTTTATATATGTTTCTATATATACTTACCATCGCAGCCTTATTGATCGGAAACTCTATGTGAAGAAAACTAGCGACATAGGCCACGGAATACTTGATTAGATTAGTTCTTTTGTAGGGGCTAGATCTAAAAAAACGTGGGTCGTGTGATGGGGACATTTTTCCTCCAGTTACTAATTTGATTACTCGAACCAGGAACTAGGCTCTTTCATAGGATTTTTGGTAGGAAAAAATATACTCTCTTAGGTGTTCTTTAGAGAACAAATCTGATAAAGTATATTAATTCACTTCTTTTGTAATTTAGATTGATAGATAAAGTACTGTAATTTTTTAACAATAATTACAGGGGTCTGGTTTATTTACAAAATGTATAAAACTACAAAATATCCGTTTGAATTACGGATTATTAAGTATTCACAATAAGCAGATAATTGGAATTGACTATTTATCATTTTCATGGTTGATCATGCTATTTACTTTTAAATTATTCTTTATGGTCTCTTTAATAACTAAATTTCTAAATTACAACGAGATGGAAATATCTTCATTGTCCTAAATTTCTTCAGGATATTAGATCAGATAAGAATTAAATGTGTTGGAAATTCGATGGTTCTTTTTATTAATTCTTTTCATTTAAGTATTTTTTACTTTCACTTACGTTTATATGAAATATAGAGTAAGGGAAAGTATTGCGACCATGAACATTTTCGACTTCCGGTTTTCAACGGAAATACACCTTTTAGGGTCCCCTGAGTCAAATAACCAAGTCCCGCGAAATGGTGTGTGTGTGTTAACAGATTAGCTCAAAAACTGTAAACCGTACGAACCTGAAATTGGGTATTTGGTGTATGTATATGCCCGCGATATGACAGCAAACATTTCATGAAAATTGATCAAAGAAGGGGGCACTTTATTTCATAACATTGTTTCCCATTTTTACGTTTTTATTGATTTTCTAAAAAACGGCTTCAACGATTTTGATTTTCAACGGTAACAAGAAATTTATAACAAAGAAGGATATGATTATACAGGATGATTCAGATCTTAATGGAGAAATTCTGTGAGAATCCAAAACGCGTGTGAACACTAAACACATTTTACATTTAGCAAATTGTATATTACAAAAATTATTTTTAGCGAATTCGCTAGCATCGTTTGCTTAGAAATGATTTATGTTTGTCTTTTATGGATAACTACACGATTGATCAGATCGCCATGATACTCTGGCAAGTTGATGAGCACATACACTCCCACGAAGGTTTCTGGCGTTAATTAATTTCACTTTCAACGATTAGTCCGATTTTAACGAATTTCGAAACAATGTTCATATTGTGACGTAAAACAAAATCATATGATTTTGTCTGTTATATCGAAAAGAGTTCTGGACATTTTGTCGGAGCAGTTACATAACTGTTTTAGTATATGTTTGAGATGTTTCGAGAATATTCAATTTCCTTCGAGAATGTTCGATTTCGTACTAGATAGAAATAGCAATGGGTTGGAGGCGCAGTCTGGCTTTGAACATCGAAGCATATGATTACTTTCGTGTCACTAGTAGTTACTTTTTGTAACGTTAATAATTTGAGCTTTTAGTGTTTGTCAGGCTTTGTGAATTATAATTTTCTTTAAATAAAAATGATTTAAACCCACATTAGTGTTACAATATGATAAATAAATATACAAAGCGGTTAATTCCACAAAAATATTATTATGTAGTTTTTTTTATTTTTATTTCATTTTATGGGAGAGCGGGGTTGGTTGGCAACAGTTTTCACTTTTTTGATTGTTGAGTCGTTCCTGTTAATATAATCCCAATAGGGCTGATACCACCGTAAACTCCAAGTATTAGAGTACTTCAAGTATTTTTTTCTCCACATAATATTTAATACTAAGATCATAGGAAATTGAAGAATTCGTCAATCCAGAGTATGCCAATTAACCCTCTCTGTGGGGCAGGTTAGCCTAGAAGTTTGGGTTGTTTAGCCATCTCATTCAAGTGCTACCTGACAAATATTATTGTTATTAAAAGCTGCATAGAGAATAGAAGAAGATAGAAGTTTAGACTGTCGTCACTTTCTGCATAAGAAAAATTGCTCTCATCCTCCTTGCTGGAACTAAAGACAATTGGTAGTTTCACCTTTGTTTATGTTTACCTTGCTTATGTGAATTGCTACTGCGCCAAAAAACCCCAGTTGAAGAGAGCCAACTAACCCCACAGGAGAGATAATATGAAAGATGGCTGCCAGGACAGGGGAGAACAATCAAACAAGAAATTGGTTATTCGAAAGGTTAGGTTTTTCAAAGGAGTTTGGGGCTATGTGAACAGAATCGGAGTTAAATATTTTACCATGCCTTTAAACCAAATTTGGTTTAATACTGAAAATATAAAAATTTACTTACATGTTGTAAAATCAATGAATGACACTCTTCTCTACACTGTTAGCATCGGATTGAAAACTCAGGGCAAGACTCCCGAGGTTGAGCGGGTGACATGGTACAATTGTGGGGCCTTCACAACTGGTGTGACAGAAACTATAAGCCGATGGCCAACCTACCCCCTATGCCAACCAACCCCGCTCTCCCCTATTTTATTTTTTTTCTTAAGAGGGAGGGTTTATTTATCAGTTTATTATTTATCAGTTTTTCTGATTTGAATGACCGTTGAAAAACTGGTTGTTCATAGGCCAAACAGATGCATAAGTAGGTAAATTTATATAAATGTTATTTATAGAAAGATAATGGTTTGGGGAAGGGGGGGGGTTCCTTTGTTTGAGATTGCAGCAGCACAACGATGGTACGTGGCACAACGATGGGTAAGTGATTATTCTTATAAAAAAGATTGAAAATTTTCAATTAATATCTAAAAATAAACTTTTTATCTGAGCGAGGTTTAATATTGAATTTCAAAGTTTAACATTAAGATACTCAGAGGAAAATGTATATGTCAACATCCTCTATATTTAACGTTATGTATTCCCACTCCGTTCATATGAAGATGAAAGAATTTAAAAATAAATAAAAAATTGTCAAATAAAAGCAAAGATTTGATACCTTTAGCCAAAAATAGCAGTGGTGAGCACAGAGATGGCTTGTTAAGAGACACCACCCACATCCTCCTACACACCCTTGTTCATCAAACATAACCCCCGCAACCGTCTCTAATTAATACACATATTACGGTAACTGATTGAAGCTACTTGTGTAAATAACACGGCAGCTTGGTAGCTCCCGAGGTACGCTCTTCTTCGAAACATATGATGGGTGCAGGGGAAAAAATCTGGTGCGTGCTCGCAACACACAACTTTCGCTTACCAACTTACTTAAATTAGAAATTGATGTGTTTTGTTAATTGCCACTTCTCAAAGACACACTTATCCACATTCATTTCTTATTTTTGTTTTTATTTGCTCTATAAAAAACACTAATTTTTTTATTATTAAATAAAAGTTTTTACTTGTGGTAATTCGGCAATGCAAGCATAATACTCCAAGTCGTCTGATTTTATAATTCTCTATGAAGTTGTTGAAAACTCCATTTATCATGAAACAAAATAATTTCCATTAAATGAACAGAACGGCTTTAATTATGAACAAAGGTCTGGTTAATGGTCATTAAAGGCGTACGCTACCGCATGCGTGAGCTCAACGTATTTTATGAGTTGACTAAATATTTTTCTTATTTTTCTCCTCTATGTTTACTTGATTTTTTTCATATTTCATATTTAGCCATTTCTTATTTTTATGCGTAATGAGAGACAGTTAAGTTTTCCATATAAACAAGAACAAGGATACTTTACAGGAAAACAAAAAAGGCCCATTCCCCATTTAAGCCCCCTCAGAACATTTTAATAACGGTAAAGTTTACCTGATATTAAAGAACACCTTATTTTCATTAAACATGGCGAATTCGATCAAAATCATTAAAGCCGTTTTTGAGATAATCGAAAGAAAGGTATAAATTGGAAAAAAAGTTATGAAATAAAGTGCCACCTCCGTTTGACAGATTTTGATGAAATGTTGGCTGTCACATCTTTGGAATATATCAAATACCCAGTTTGATCAAAACGATAAAAAAATACACGTGAAAATGATACAAAATTTATTGAGTAAAGTGCCCCCTGCGGTTGATCAATTATGATGAAACTTTTACAGTCATATCGCGGGCATATACATATACTAAATACCCAATTTCAGGTTCGCATGGTTTATGGTTTTTGAGCTAGTCTGTTCACACACACATAGAAACACACACAGGCCATTTCGCGGGACTGTGTATTTGGACTCATGGGTCCCCTAAACGTGTATTTCCGTTGAAAACCGGAAGTCGAAATTTTTCACGATCGCAATACTTGACCTTACTATATATTTCATATATAGGTCAGTGAAAGTGGCTAATTTTGAGAAAAACACATTTGAATGTTTTTCCTTTTCTGACATGCTTAAAAAATGAACGAAAAGCAACAAAATACATCCAATTATATGAATAACCTATATTTTTATAAATAAAGGATTAACATCAATTGCAAAAAAGTAAAGAAAAACGCAATTATATTCTGGAAAAATGTTCTTGAATCAATTCTCTCCTCGTCCATCGGGGGTCGTCGGCGTATTCTTCGTTATTTTCTCCATTGTGAACATGGTCTGATGTTCAATTTTGGTAACAAACATTGCATCTGGACTTTACAAGAACTGAGATTAATGCGATAATACCATTTTTTATAGGAGATATTCCACTGTATAAATTTGGAGTGGTTTCATTTCGAAGTTTTTACTCTGTGTGTGTTTTTTTTAATAGTATTTTCTATATTTACTGGAAGATTCTTAATTTATAATGTTCCATTTTAGGAACATAGTGAAATTTATATTTTTTTAGTTCTGTCAGACCATGAAAAGTTTTATTGCTAGTCGTAATAATAAAACATATTGAACACAATTTCTTATATTAATATCGCCTATTGGTTTTTTTAGTTTTTTATATGAAATATATAGTAAGGAAGAGTATTACGATCATGAAAAATTTCGACTTCCGGGTTTCAACGGAAATGCACGTTTTGGGGTCCCCTGAGTCCACATAACCAAGTCCCGCGAAATGTGTATGTGTGTTTGTTTGTGTAAAAATCTAATTTTTACGTTTTTTCGATTTTCTCAAAAACGGCTCTAAACGATTTTGATTAAATTCGGTATTTGATTTATGTATATGCCCACGATGTGACAGTCAGAATTTCATCAAAATTGATCAATTTGAGGGGGCATTTTACTTAATAAATTTTGTCTCATTTTCACATTTTCTTTTTTTATTTACTCAAAAACGGCTTTATCGATTTTGATCAAACAGGTATTTGATGTAGGTATATGCTCGCGATGCGACAGCCGAAATTTCATCAGAATTGGTCGAACGGAGGAGGCACTTTATTTAATAAAATGTGTCTCATTTTCAGGTTTTTTTTTTTTTTTTATTTACTCAAAAACGGCTATAACGATTTTTTTCAAACCGGGTATTTGATGTATTTATATGTCCGCGATGTGATAGCTACAATTTCACCAAAATTGGTCAAACGAAGGGGGTACTTCACTTCATAAAGTTTTTCAAAACAAGCAACAAGTAAAAAAACTCGACTGTTGATGAAATTAGATCCCTTAAAAAAAGAAATAAGCAATAACAAATCGAAAAGTACTGAGAACTTCCAAGTTTTGCAATACAGATACTATATGAATTATGGTGGTATACAAATATAAGCATTATGTGTGAATTTTTAAGCCCACATTGTTCTGATAATAATTATGAAACGGATATAAATACCGAAACGGACGAAACTTAATCTTCATGATGAAAGTTGATGACTTAATTAAATTTTTAAACTTCAAAAAGCTTCCGAGTACTGTAATTTTTTTTTTTTTAATCTCCTTTCTTTCTTTTCGGCATAGAAAAGGCTTAATCAGTCAATGAAAGGAATGGGTAGCTTTTAAGGCAAAAAGTTCCTCATTAATTATGAAACTCTTATTTAAGATGCTTGTCCAGTAACTTATTTATAAAGCTTACTTAAAACACCAGATATTGTTTAAGTGGTTTTGATAAAACTTCTTTCTTTATTTAAAAAAATGAAGTCTTGAAAATTTTTCTAGTTTCCGAGAATCGAACTTAGGCCTTAGCCTTCCAAGAGGTCGGAGGTTGGCTTTCTTTAGAGTTGCCATGCGTCAAGTAAATTTTGTGCATTATTTTATTTTTTTTTTTATTGAAACCTTTTTTTTCTTTTCTCTACTTATTACTGAAATTTCTTCTTTTCCTTGTCACTGAAAAGACCCGTTGAAGGTTTGTCTTGGTTTTATAACCTATTTAAAGGTATTTTTAAATTTTGATAAATATGAATGACAACGTAGGTCTTATCAGCTTGTCAGGTTACAACCAGCTTGTCCAAAAGAAGGTTTTAAAACATGAAAGTACCGGCAAGACTTCCCTTTTCTTTACTCTTGTACAAAAAGCGCTTCTACGGAACTGCATTTTAGTAGTGTAAGGAATCTTTGAATAATCCAAATCCCACCGAGAGGCACAGTTAGTAATTATTATGAAATAATTAGATATTATAAATTTTTTAAAGCAATATATATATATATATATATATATATATATATATATATATATAACCACATAACCGTGAAGCCCTCAAGGACTATTTGATATAGGTCTAATTACCTTAACAAATATTTGATTTGTATATTCCATTTGCTTCGGATAATGAATGATTTTGTGATTTTTTTTTTTTTTTTACCATTTCATTAAGGAAGACGGATGGCTTTTCAGAATCAGTCCTACCAATCAATGCCGAATCTCTCTGGTTATGATTGATTCGAGCCGACTATTAAATGATCTACCGATAATCTGTATTGTTCTTGCTAATTCCCTTAACGAGCACCGAGTAGCGAGCTTCCATCGATCTCAGTTTGATAAGAACACTCGTAGCCGTCAGAAGTTGGTCCTGTCCTTTTAAAGTCAGAGGTCGGAGAAACACAAATCGTGGAGTGACTTAAATGTGGAATGAGACTAGACCCAGTGCGCTATTGTTTGATCGCGAAATCTATCGCATGCTGGAACAACTGAAAAGTTGAATCAGTCTTGCGATTGGTTTTTCAAACGTTTCTGATTCGTTTAACTTTAAATTAGGTAAATGCAAAAACTACTATAGTTATGCAGTCTGCTCCAGATAAGTAAAGAAAAAAACCCAGCAATCCTACATTTTCATGCCCATTTTGTTTCGATTAATAACAGTTTTAAAATTTTTTTTATCATAATTCAATCAAAATATTTTCATTATAGGGAGAACCATACAGTTATTGACACTCTGTACAGTTATTGACACCTCACCTTTAACTTAAAGAAATAAGTATACAAGTCCTAATTTTATTTCAAGATATATCTTGAAATAAAATTAGGACTTGTATACTAATGTAGGACTTGTATATCTAATGTTTGAAGGGTCCTGTAAGTCATCTATGAAGTAAGACTTTAACAAACTAACCATAGGAAAGATTTCACAATTAAATCCACAGGGTGCCAATAACTAGATTTGGCACTTTTAACAATAAATATTGCCATATGGTAAAACTATTGAACTTTTGACCTAAAAAAACCTCTTGAGTCTTTATGAGGATAGATAAAGAGGAGCTATAGGAAGTTTCAATCAAGTTTGATCCCCTCATAAAAAGTATTTTTTTTAATTTCACCACAGAAATGTAGTCTTAAGGGTGTCAATAACTGAATGGTATACCCTGATAAGTGGTTTTTCTAAATTGAAATTATGTTACAGAATTAGAACAAAAATTTATAGAAATTTTTTGTTTTCAACATTCAAATGTGCACGTAATTTTAATAAAGACTGGTTATTTAGTTTTAAAGAAAATTTATATAATCAACAAACTTTTATATGAAAAAAAGGATTTTTTTAGAGGCTATTAAAATTCATGGTTATGCCGTCCTTCAGAGGGGACGTACTCGTACAGATCCCTATTCTGATTATATTTGGATAGGAATAATTTAGTACTCCCATTTTAGTATTGTCCGATTAGCCCTAGTGGTACAAAGTGATGTTAAATAAATAAAAAACTTTTTTACTTTTTTTAAAGACTTGTTCGAAAATTGGAACATCAATCAGCTTTCAAATTATGTTGTGGTTCAGGCTAGTTGTTTAAGGCTTCATGAAAATACTGACAAAAAAAAAAAAAAAAATTGAGAAAGGTTCAGTTTCAAAAATAACTTTTTTTTCAAAGGGTTTTGCTATTTTATGCTAATTCCAATTGGAAATTCAATTTTCATTGGCTCTTTTCATGTGCTCTCAGACTGGTGTTTATTTTTTAATATTTCGACTAAGATTGTCTAGTTTATCAAAGAGATCGTTTTATGTGCCTAATAATAATTGATTTAAAGAGTTTTAGTCTAGACATAGTTTCATGCCATCATAAAATAAACTGCTAAATGGCGCTATAAATATATTGTTTTATTACTTGTAAAACCGGATTAAATAAATAAGCTTTGAAATGATAAAGTGTGTTTGTAAGTATAGTTTTAATATATAGTTTTGCTATATACAAAATTATAATAAGTTTGTTTTGGTTTACTTATGAAAGTTTTTATCATGTCTGTTTAATCAAAAAATTATTATCCTTATCATTTTTTTTTATTTTATATAAATCTTTTTAAAGCACCCTAAGAACGTCGTTCTTAGACTCTAATCGGAAGTGTCAGAAGTTATCAGTGCACGCACGCAACTGTTAAGAAAAGTATTTAATATGGCGTTCATTGCTTCAGTGGTTTAGTAAGGTAAGGAAAATAAAGCTCGTTCGAATTTTTTAAATCTTAAGAGAATACTCTATCATTCTACGATTAGCTTACATGTTTTATGTTAATGTGACGTATATGGACGGATTTTTTTTATTCAGTTCAAATATTTCCTTTTTTAAACTATTTTATTAGAAAATAAAAGATTCGACCACGGCCGGGAATTATCTAAAAAAAAAAGAGCGCTGCGACGTAGATGCAGAGGACCTGGGTTCGACTCCCGGCCGTGGTCGAATCTTTTATCTTCTAATAAAATAGTTTAAAAACTATAAATTAATTATCTGACGATAACTAATTGCTACATAACAATTTCCTTTTTTTCTTATCGAAAATAATAAAATAAAACGTTCATTGATAATAAATCTTACCCAGTTACTCTTTGTCATCATTGTTACGTATAGATAACAATGTATTTAAGACTTACAAAATCCAAAGTTATGCGAATGATCAATAGATCTTGCTGATTCAAAAGTCCTATGCGTCATTATCGGATATCCCATCAATATTCGTTACATTGTGTTTCTGCCTTCACATTTCCAACCCTGAGTCTCTTCTTTTTTTCTGTTGGAATGCTCATGCTTTGGTGTGTATGGTATGATTTAAAATAGTATGTTACACGGTGTCAGATTTTTTATGAATTTTAGATTGACTATTGATTGTATCATTTTTTTTAAATTTATACTTAAGCTCCAAACGGCTTTTTTCCCTAATGTCCCGATGAGGCGTTATTTGAATATCTTATTTTATACATTTTTTTTTTTCTTAGGCATTTGGATATAACTTCCATTAAATTTCTTTTTCGGTTTTATCACATACTGCTGTACATCCCGGTCTCACCCAGGGAATATGATTCCATGTATATGTCTCCAATGTAAAGAGAGATCATAACAATTATTATACCAATAAAGAATATACCCAGAGATTGGCTGAAGTTATGCAATTTTAATATAGACACACACACATATAACACCGGGTATGAAAGAACCATTGAGCGAAATTTGGAGAATTTAGGACAAACTGTATAGATTTCTATAAAGAACAAACAAACAAACAAACAGAATTTCATTTTTATTTATATAGATAATACTTTTACTATATATAGATAATACAATTATACAGTGGAATTGCAACGGACTTTTCCGACACCTGGAATATATCCAAAAGTTATTAAATGAGGAGAACCCTTCAGTGCTTAGTCTTCAAGAAACACACCTAAAACAAGGCCAAACCGTCAGATTCAAACCGTACAGCATTTTTCGTAAAGATAGATTAGGGAATTCAAAGTCATGGGGAGGAGTTGCCACTCTTGTAAGAAACGATATATTTAGTGAGGAAATACTTTTGAATACCCACCTCGAAGTAATAGCTACCAGATACACCAAAATGAGCCAATTACTGTATGTAATATTTACATACCACCATCACAGACATTCACAACTGATGATATTCACCGAATTGTGGATCAACTTCCTCGACCATTCCTCTTGCTGGGTGACTTCAACGCGAATGATATAGCCTGGGGTTCAACATTAGCTGATAATGGCCATAGGGGGAAACAAATCAAAAAACTTTTAGAAGAAAATTCCTCAATTACTCTTCTTAACACCGGTGAAAACACACACTTTTGCTCGAAAAGCAACAATTTTTCTACCATTGACCTCAGCCTTAGCGACGTCAGACTAGCACCTAAAATAAACTGGAGTACAAAACCCGACCTGTACGGCAGCGATCACTTCCCAATTATGCTAAAAAGTAAACGTGGAACACCGATGCAAATGAGGAATCGACATTGGCAATACCATAAAGCTGACTGGGCAGCGTTCCGCGAAAAAGTAAATAAAAAAATGGAAACAATCCCCGAGGACAGGAGCGATATTGACCTAAGCGCTAATCTCTTCAGCAATATGATATTAGAAGCAGCTCACGAATCAATCCCTATGTCATCAAGCAAATCATACCGCACGAGGGTCCCATGGTGGAATGACAAATGCCAGGAAGCTGTTAAAGCAAAGAAACGTGCACTCAACAAATTCAGAAAGAGCCGAAGTCTGACTGACGCAATCGAATTTAAAAAACTAAGAGCAATTGCAAACAGAGTCATTAAAGAAAGCAAAAGGTCTTCATGGAAAGACTTTATTTCCTCAATCAATCAACAAACCTCTTTGAAAGAGCTATGGAATAAAGTCAGAAGTGTTAGGGGAATAACCAACAAGTCAAAAATACCAGGAATAAAGACGGATCAAAACATTATGACTTCCCCTGATGAAATAGCAGAAACATTGGCTAAACATTTCTGTGAAATTTCCTCAGGTCACCTGCAAGCTCCATCAAAACACGGGAACAAAAAAGACATAGATAGTTATGGTAACCAGGAAAACTATAATACCTCATTTGAGCTGAAAGAATTGGAGCACGCTCTACAAAATACTCCAAAGAAATCAGCGGCAGGTAGGGACGGAGTTTCATACGAAATGCTAAGAAATTTACCCGAAGACGGGAAACGAGTATTACTAAGAACATTTAATAGGATTTGGGACAGTGGTCATCTTCCACAAATATGGAAACAATTCCTCATTATACCCATACCAAAAAAAGAAAAAAGTTGTCTCGTAACGGACTTCCGTCCAATATCACTCCTCTCCTGTGTAAGCAAAATCCAAGAAAAATTAGTAAACCAAAGAATTTCCGAAGTACTTAAAAAGAGGGGGCTTCTTACTCCATTCCAGTTTGGGTTTAGGGAAAACCATAATACCACTGAACCCATTCATATGCTTAATTGGGAAGCCCAGGAAGCGTTTCGAAAAAAACAACATGTCATAGCAATATTTTTAGATATCGAAAAGGCATATGATACGATGTGGAGGTGGCGAGTCTTAGATGTACTAACAAGATGGAACATTAAAGGAAAAATTTGGAGCTATATCAGCATCTTCCTCCAAAAAAGAACATTCAGTGTTATGATTGGAACCTCGGAATCCTCAATATACACCCTGGAAAACGGAACACCTCAAGGCTCCCCACTCAGCACGACCCTCTTCCACATAGCAATAAACGATTTAGCTTCAGTTTCTATCAAACCGGCAAAAGTCATACTATATGCAGATGACATAATGGTATACCTCCGGAGCAAATCGATCAACTTCCTACAGTGGAAGGCACAAGAAGCTCTAGATGAAATAGAAAAATGGTCAAGAGATAGTGGCTTTAAATTATCTTCTAGCAAAACCAGAGCTATCCATATCTGCAGGATGAGAAGATGCTCAATCAATCCGTTATTGAAAGTTAGCAACGCTAACATACCACTCGTCGAATGTCAAAAATATCTAGGTATGCTACTTGACCGACCGCTTAGATGGATATCCCACATAAAAGAACTCAAGGAAGAATGTCTAAAAAGGATCGGATTGCTGAAATCTTTGTCACATACGAACTGGGGAGCGGATCAAAAAAGCCTCTTATTAATATACCATTCAACGATCAGAAGCAAGTTGGACTATGGATCCAACATTTACGGCACTGCCTCTAAAACGGCTCTTAAGATGCTAGATGTTGTACACAACACCGCCCTACGGATCTGCACTGGAGCATTTCCTACCTCCCCCTCTGAAAGTCTTTACGTTGAAGTCGGAGATCCTCCTCTCGAATTAAGAAGATTGTTCTTAACAATTAAACATGGTTTAAAACTCAAAACCAACCCAAAACATGCCTTGAGTAATTTGTTGTTCAACGGGGAAGGAAGGGAACATAATTTTGTCAAAAAATTCCTGGATAAAATTGAAAATCCAAATTTAAACCTTGAAAATATTCTAGATATACCTGATACAACTTATCCCCAATGGATACACTTCAAACCCCGTATAGATAAGTCATTGGCTACCTCTAAAAAAGGGATAATAATCCCAGCTGAAGCCCAACAATTGTTCCTAGAAGTGCTAGAGAAATATGTGGAATACAGAGTCCTTTATACTGACGCATCCAAACTTGGAAATGACGTGGGTTGTTCTTTTATAACTTACCCAAACTTTAGAAAATTATTCAGACTGCCAGACATATGCTCGATATTTACTGCAGAGTCCTCCGCAATAAATGAAGCTCTTAAACAAATCGAGTCATATGGCAGTGGGAACTGGGTATTAGTAACAGACTCAATGAGTGCTCTGTTAGCAATAGAGAATACAAGACCTAAAAACGGATTAATAATAGCGATTAGAAACCGTTTGTGGGAATTAAAAGAGAAAGGGAGTGATATAGTTTTCTTATGGACCCCCTCACACTGTGGAATCACGGGGAACGAACAAGCAGATACAGACGCCCGCTCAGCAAGAATTCCCGGAACCAAAGAGGTAACAATATTAAATGCTATTCCTCTTGAAGACTTTGTAAAAAAAATAAAACTTGAAATCAGGGAACACTGGCAGACCAGATGGAATAATCAAGACGCCAAACTAAAAATGATAAAGAGGAATCCAACCAAGTGGACAACCTCAAGCAGATTATCAAGGAGGGAAGAAACCGTCCTCTGCCGAATTAGAATTGGACACTGTGAATTTTCACATGCATATTTGCTAAAAGGGCTCGCACCTCCAACATGCAGAGTATGCGGTGAGGAAATTACCATTAGCCATATCTTAATAGACTGCAAAGCTTTTAGGAATCAAAGAACAAATACAGCATTAAACGGAACACTGAACGAAATTCTAGGAGATGATGAAAAAACTGTAAAAAAAACTTTGGAATACTTAAGAGCAATCAATTACTACTCGAAAATCTAAACTTCTATATGTTGCCAATGACCCTGCAGGGTAGAGGCAACAAAAAAAATAAAATAAATAAATAAAATAAATACTTCTATAATGCATTGTAAAATATTAACTACAAAATAAATTGTAAAATACAAACTTTACAACCTAAAACTAAAATATATAAATTAAACTTGATTTGATTTTTTGTCATTTTTTTTTTGGAACTTATGCACGTTTAGGAACTTCTTCTGTTCAGATGGTTTTCGTCAATTGTTTGAAAGTCAAAAAGATTATTTTTACCGCTTATTCAGGAATTATCTTATTTTAACAAATGATGTGCTTCTTGTATTTTTATTTTCCTTTTTAATGAAGTCTCTTTAGAAATTTTTTCTCCTCAATCTGGAAATATAACAATCTATTATCAATTATTTTACATGAGCTCTGAAACAATAGGGAAACACATAAGAGCGCCCGCCGTATCATATTTTAGGGGTAAAAATATGAGTAAGGGCATTAAGGATTCTTATAAAAATATAAAAAGTATTAAGTGTATTAAGAGCAAAAAATATTATTTATATTAATCTTAAGTTTTGCAGTTTTAACATCTTAAATTTTCTTTTAAAATTCCACGTAAATTTTAAACATGTGTCGAAATTATAAAGCTTACCTTTTTTTTTTCTCATTACAGTAACCCTTTAATGAGTGATTTTATTTCTACGCCTACCATCTTACGACATTACGCGTATTTGTTTACATGCATAAAATCAATTAATACATCCTTTTGTCATATGTCATACATACATAGAAATTTAACAATGAAAAATTTATATCCAATGGAATATGAAATAGAATGCAGTGGAATAAGAAATACAATGCAACAATGAAAGCGTGAACATAAATATAAACTTAAGGAATTCATACAAATATAAAATACAACAAACAATAAACATAAACATGTATATAAATGCATATAATGCATGTGTCATGTACATGTATCTCTTTTCAAATGTTCGAACTAAATATAAGAAGCAATGGACTAGGGGCTTTGTCTTGTTCTGTTCTTCAAAGCATATGGTTACTTTGTGTCACTGCATTGCCACTAGTAATTACTTTCTACTCGTATAACGTTGTTTATAATTTGTACTTTTATTGTATGTCTGATGTTGTGAAATATAAATGAGTCTTTTTCGTTTAAAGCACGCCAACCGAATCTACAGTTACAAATAACACAACACACGTTTTTAAAAGTAACGATATTTAATAACTATTATTTTATTTGTCACTTTATTCTAACTTCCTAAAATTTCAGATGTCTTCCAACATAACCTCGAATGAATAGTCATATGTTGTAATTGTAAAGAACCGAATATTTCGTAACTAAGTAACGATATCGTAAATAGTAACTTAGTAGTTACCATACAGTCGTGGTCATAGAAATTGCATCACCTAGGATTGTCATCTTTCCATTCCTAAATGAGTATACAAGTAACGGATTTCATTTGATTACCTACTAGCATTAGAGATAACTGTAATCACTGACAACCATCCAAAAAAAATGGTAAAGGTAATAAAAACTTATGCATCTTACAGCTCAGACATTTTTTTAAATAAATAAATAATTAACTTACCGATTAGGCACTATGGCACTGAGCACAATCATCTTGAAAAATGAAGTCTCCGCAGTATGTAACGTGGAAATTCAATGAGGGAATAAACTCAATTTAATTTTTTTTTTATATTTTTCTGCATTAACCGTCTAAAGGTCTGGCCACACATGTCCGCACCGGATCCGCGCCGCAGCACGGATCTGATTCATTTACGAAGGAAAGGTAGTAACCGTTCACACATGTCCCACACCGGGTAAAATTCCTCATCCGCACGTGATCCGTGTCCGAGCCAAGTACGTGTTTAAGGGAGGTTATATTTTGATAGCGATGGTTATAGCTCGAGTTAGGTCTTCCAAACTTGAAAATACATTAGTTAATTGAAGTAATTTGATTCAGTTCAGGTCCTTTATGGCCAGGAAAATGGAAAATAAAATTAATAGATAAGTAATTAATAAATAGAAAGCAAATTTGGGGTTTTGTACTTATATAAATTAACTTTGTTGTACTATAATTTTATTATTTTAATTTCAACATAACACCATTTTAAGTCATAACCTCTTAGAAATTCTCAGTATTATGACCAGTTAATGATAATGTGTGTAAAATTATTAAATATACAAATTAGGCAGTGATATTTTTTTTTTAATTTCCACTTGCTAGCAATGTTTTAAATTTGTATGTAGATTCATTAAAATTAATAGAATGTTTATTGTTAAAGAACTACCTGATAAAGATGTATTATTTTCAATTAATGCATATTTATTTAGTTTAGTGATAGTATTACTTGAGTGTACAACTTTAATCATTAACATTTTGATGCAGATGCTTTTGAATCTTTTCCATTTCAACAACCATGTTTCAGTAACCAGTATTAGGTCCAATAAAAGATATTTCTGTGTCTTTCATTTCTTTGTGTGATTTTATTGTTATAAGAAACTTTATGTGCTACATCAGAGAAGGTAATCCCAGCCAAAAATGCTGAAAGCTACTTATGCCTGAACTTAATTGATCTTTTAGAACAAATTCATAGACTGTCATACAGATAAAATCTCATGCATGAATTCCTCTTCATTATTGTAGAAACCAAGTCACTCGAAGTGAATTTTTACTTTTCACTATAGTTTAATACAATGGTTGTTTCACTCTCATCAGATAAAATTACATGCTTTACAATATTCCACAATCTGCTACAAATGATGTTCTTTATAAACTTGTGATATGCAACCATTTGTGCTAATGTGGCTATTACCATCTAAAGGTTTATATGATAATAATAATGCACACCTGTCTTGAACACAGTCCATAGGTTTAGAACGTTTATTACAATAAACATAGAATTTTACCATAAAAATGATTGTAATGTCTGGGTCCTTACCACTTTCAACCACAAGAAATTCTTTTATAATTTACAATAAGTTATTTTCTGATTTGTAAATATTTGATTGGGTGTGGTTTCAAACATCAGAGAGAATATAAGTGAATTCATTTATTCCTTCTGCAAGAAGGTCTCTAATGAGGAATAAAATCTTAATTAGTGATAGTAAAGATAGTTTCACTCAAGTACTCATTGACTAAACAAAATCTTAATATGAAATATAGAGTGAATCCAATTTGAGAAAATTGAATGTACCAAATTAACATTTTTAAAACCAATTCTTTATCAAATGTTAAAAGATAAAACTAAATATGGTATAATCCATCTAAACAGATAATACAATGCAAGAATATAAATTACATAATCAAAATAACTTTATACAACTTATAAATAATATGAAAACATACATGAAGAAATCATAAAGAAATATAAGATATAATCCACATATTAACTTTAGAACAATAAAAATAACTGTCACAAATAACAGCTCAAGGTTAAAATACAGGATATTCTTAACCGTAATGTATCTCAAAATTATAAAACAAGCTGTACAGAGTTTAAACCATAAAAAACTTTTATTTTTATAATTTAGATTTCATTAGGTGAAACTTCATCTTATGTTCTTTCATAACAATATTTGTTATAATGATAATTGGAATTTCAACAGATAATAGTGAAGATAGTTTTACAAACTTATTCCTGAACAAATAACATTTTTAACATCAAAATCAAAATGTATCGAAATAAAGAAAAAAAAAAAATATTAGAGTATGAAGCTATGATGGCAATATTCATTGGAGGCATGAAAAGGTAGGTAAATAAAGAATCAAACATAAATTATTTATTAATCAGATTGGAATGAAACATAAATAACAGCATTATAGTATCTGAAATCAATAAACTAATTCTTTATAAAATTTTAAAATTGAATATGGTAGGATACAGTCATGCAATGCAGATTGTATAATAAGATATAATACAATAAATGCTGGAAATGAGAATAGTGATACAAATTTAACAAAGGCAGATATTTAAAAAAAAATTCCTGGTTTAAAAAAGTGACCTTATCAAAGAGGTGTAAATGAAGACACCATTGGAATACACATATTAACTTAAACATAATTTAAATTATAAAATAAACATTTGAATTTTGGATTGTAACTTAAATAATCGTATTCTAGAGGTGAGAGATAGTCAACGTAATTCGTATATAATAACTTAATCGTAATTCTGTACAATAGGTTAAATGATGATCAGGGTTTCCAGTTTACAACTTTTTGATTATGGAAAGCTGATGTTTCGATCCAACTTGTGGATCATCATCAGGGCTAAAAGAAAACAACATATGAGTATCTATGCTAGAGGATGACAATAAATGAATATTTTACAGAACTGATAATAATACAAAGGAATTAATTAAATTTAAGCAGTGGCTAGCTGGCAAGATAATATGGAATCTGATATTTACCTCCTGAGTCCTAGGTTGATACAAAGACTGAAGGTAAAAATGGGTGAGAGATAGTGACCCCCTATTCACCCATTTTTACCTTCAGTTTTTGTATCAACCTCGACTCAGGAGGTAAATATCAGATTCCATTTTATCTTGCCAGCTAGCCACTGCTTAAATATTCATGTATAATGCTTACCATCCTTTGTATTATTATCAGTTCTGTAAAATATTCATTTATTGTCATCCTCTAGCATAGATACTCATATATTTCTTTTCTTTTAGCCCTGACAATGATCCACAAGTTGGATTGAAACTTGGGCTTTCCATAATAAAAAAATTGTTAACTGAAAACCCTGATCATCATTTAACATATCTTAAATAATCGTAATTAACTGAAATTAAAAAAAAAAAAAAACTGGATTCCTTAAACTGAAGTTATAAATATCACTAAAAAACAAAACAATAGATAACATGAAATTAAGAACTTATTAATACAGGGTAGAAGTAACTAAAAGAAATGAAATGTTGGTTACATATTGAAGAGATAAGTATGGATGAGTATGTTGAGACATTTTAAAACAAAAAAACTGCCGAATGAGTGAAACAGAAGCAAATAGGAAACAAACAGTTTAAAAGCTCATTTTCTTGATTTTTTTTTTTTTTTTTGTCCAAACACATGTATATCCACTAAGATTTTTCAAGTATTGATTTGCTGATACAAAAGTAAACAATCATTTTTTAATAATTCATATAAGAATATGAAGTTGTTGAAAATAAATTTCACCTTATTTCTTAAGGAAACTGAAGCTTTAATATTTCACATTTCCAATACACATCTTTTTTAAGTTGGTTACTAATTTATACCTTCTCATGAAGAAGGTTGGAACTACCCATCCAAGAATATATTGAAGACTATTAAGAAATATTTAATAAATTTCCAATATTATATCACAAACATCAATCCAATATTATATCACAAACATTAAACATTAAACATGTTAATTAGAAGAATATTGCAGTCTATTATATCCTGGCCATCAAGAGAAATAAAGTTTAAGACTGACACTGCCTAACATTGTTTTATCACATTTTTTCACAACCTACATTGTTTTATCACATTTTTTCAATCTCATTTGCATCTTAAAGTAACGATATTTTGGATTGTGATCCTGAAGCATTCATTAAGTTGTTTTGTAATCTGTTAGATAAAGAAACATCGTATATATTAGTTTGTTCTTTTAAGTTTACAATGTTTACACACTATTCAACTCTGAGTGATTTCTACTCAATTATCATGTTCTTCTAGTTCTAGAGCTGTGATTGCCACATTAACTACTTAAAACATACTAAACAATGCAGTAAACAAGAGTGAAATTGATACTGATCTCAGGTTAGGTAGGTTACAAAATGGGGCGCTGAAAATAACCTTGACAGGTGCGGTGCGGAGATGTGTGAACGGACTTTTTGGATCTCCGTGCCAAATCCGATCCGCAAAATCGTGATGGATCCGGTGCGGATCCGGTGCGGACATGTGTGGCCAGACCAAGAACCGTATAAAGTTTATCTGGGCAATTCCAAAGTAAGAAAAACATCCCCAGACCATCACACTTGCCGGATGTTTCACTGTTTCTAACATACGAGATTCGTCAAATCTTTTATTTGACCGACATCCTACGTATGGAGCACTGTCGGAACTGAAGATGTTGAAATTCCTTTCATCCAAAAACATCACTTTCCTCCAATCATTAGTCATCCAGTTTTCAAAATTCCGCACCCAATTTAGGCGAGATTGTTTTATTTTTTTGTTAAGAAATGGCTCATTGGCTGGTTTTCTTTCCCATAAACCTTTTTCTCTTAATCTTCTGCCTACTGTTTCTCGACTTACTTCTGCTAAATTGCTATCTGCTAGATCTCTAGATATTTCCTTTGGAGTTTTGAAGCGATTTTCTAATCATAATCTCATCTTCATGCGATCTAAACGCTCACCTGTCTTCCTTTTCCTTCCAGTCCCTTTCTTTCGCTCGGTAGGTCCCTGAGAAGGATTTTTTTTTTTTATTAATCTCACCACAGTGGACTGGTTGCACCTCACACTCTTTTGTTATCTCCCGCGAAGAAAGTCCAGCCTCAGAAAATGCCACTTTCTTAACTTTTTCATCCTTGGACATTTGTTTGAAACTCCTTCTATCGAACATTATAATAGGAAATAACGTGGAACCAACTGCACTATAAGTCACTGATTACATCTATCTCTAATGCTAGTAGGTAAACAAATGAAATCCCTTACTTGTATACTCATTTAGGATTGGAAAGATAACAATCATAGATGATGCAATTTCTATGACCACGACTGTATGTTCATATTTGTACCTGTAAATTAGGTTGGCGTGCTTTAAACGAAAATGACCCATATAATTTTTTTTAAAATAAAGATTATTTAAACCCACAATAGTCCTAAAATATATAAATAGCAAAGATATTTTAACAGGTTATTTCAATATTATTTAGTTTTTTTATTATTTAGTTAGGAAGTTAATTTGACAGGAATTTCTGTGAAAAAAACTTTTTCTATATTTTAAGGGCGGATTCACACTATCGCTCCGCTCCCGCTCCACTCCCGGTCCGCTCAAATATTCTAAAGAGAAATAGACAGAGAATTCCACTATCGGCACCGCTCCGGTCTCGCTCCACTCCCGGTCCGCTCTCGCTCTACCCCATTCACACTAGCGCTCCGCTCCCGCTCCGCTCCAGGTCCGGTCTCACTGGCAAACTATTGTACAGAGGAATAGAGAGAGGTTAATCACAATGTTGGCACAGGTCCGGCCTCGCTCCGCTCCCGCTCCACTCTCGCTCCACTCCCGCTCCACTCTCCTAAAGTCTTTTCATATTCACATTATATAATTTTACACCGTTCACGATTGAAGCCATTAATAATCGAAGCCGTCTGTATTTGGATTTTAATTAATAATTAACTTTCAGTTATTAAAGTATTTATTTATTCATCAATTTTACGGCCAAAAAAGTTCAAATTTAAAAAAAAAATATATATATATATATATATAATTATAAATTAATTTAATTAATGGTGAAGAAATAATTTAATTTTTTTTTCCGAATGTATTAGAATACGCTTGAAATGATTAAAAAAAAAAATCACCAACAATACGCGCGGTTTTTCAACGTGAAAAAGTCATGTTATGTTTGAGATATATTTTGCTCTGAATTAATGTACTCGTAAAAAATGGTCACCGATTTATTTATTGACTAAATAATCATTGCTATTATAAAATAACGTTTAATTTGAAACGAATAAAAATGCAGTATATTATGAAAAATGTCAGATCATTAACAAAAAAATATATTAAAGCAAAAAATAATTAAAATATTAATCAGGAAAAGAAGAGAACACAATCCGTAAATTTGTAGCATTTGCCGATTTCAACTTAAAATTTTCAAGCGTATTCGAATACATTCCGAAAAAAATTTAAATTATTTCTTCACCATTAATTAAATTAATTTATAATTATTATTATTAATTATTATTGTGTTGCAATATGTTCTTCTTATTATATTTTTTGATAATATTATCTTCTTCATCAAGAAAAGTACACTTACCAGCTATTTCTACAAACGAAAAATTGATTTTTTTTTGGCCGCAAAATTGAAGAATAAATTAATACTTAAATAACTGAAAGTTAATCATTAATTAAAATCCGAATACAGACAACTTCGATTATTAATGGCTTTAATAGCTTAAACCTTTCAAAATTGAACGGTGTAAAATTATATAGTGTGAATATGGTAAGACATTAGGAGAGCGGACCGGGAGTGGAGCGGGAGCGGAGCGCTAGTGTGAATGGGGTAGAGCGAGAGTGGACCGGGAGCGGAGCGAGAGTGGAGCGGATAGTATGAATAGGCCCTAATAGTCTACATTTCTTTCCAAACGTTTATTTTGCATTATTAATTTTAACAATTGTATTAAATTTATAGTTTATATATAAGACCTGTTTACAGGGTTATATTTTTAAAACCGAACAATGATTTTTATGAAGAGTAGGTTCATGACTAACTATCGTACCAGATAAATTAAAAAAAAAATTAGTCGACCATTTTTCACCTTTTAAAATATTATTTTAGCAATTAAATTTTTTTTTATAAGGGTAAGAGCATAATGCTTCAAGTGCTTTATTTTGAGAAATAGTTTATAATGAATAAGAAACAGTTTTGGACTTTAGAAAAGAAGTTCTCTCCAAAAGGTTGACTCTAGAAACGGTTTATTTATTAAAGAAGCTACTTCAAAGCTAAAGACCTTGTTAGCAAGATGAAGAAAAACACGAGCGCCGTGTTCTTAGACCCGCGCAGCAGTCCCGTCTTGGAGGATTGTATTTTCAGAAGGTGGTCTTAAACATCTGAAATGGTTATTTTATAGCATAAAATATTATTTATATTTTTAAAAATTAAATAATTGTATTCAAAATAAAAAACAATATACATAAAATAATGGTTTACACATGCTTAAAAAATTCTTAAACATATCTTTGTATCTTTAAAATACCAGTTTACATTTAAGCTGTCAAGAGTTTAGGCATCAGGATAGAAATAAATCACATCCTTTTCTTATTTGCCTTCCTCGTCGGGGAGTCTCAATCTGACGCAAGCCTTACCTCTTGGAAGCCTCTCATCCATCTACCACCCGACAATCGTGTCCTAGAACACTTTGGGAGTCGGTTTTCAGGTGTGGTATCCTTCTCCCTTATCTCCATTTCCTCTTTTAACCATTCATTCCTCGTAAAATCCCTTCTTTTCTTTCAAAATTATCAATGGATCTCAGCAGGAATTTCATTGGGCCATCTTCAATCGGCTAACTTGTGTATTCAGTCTACTAACATAACGAATTTTATGAATATACATGCCTCCTAAAGTTTCCTCAGTAAAATCTCTTTGTTCCCCCCTTTTTTTTTTGGTCTTCCCTTCCCCTTGGTTATACGGGGGGAGGGGTGCCCTGATAGTTTTCGGGATTCGATAGTTTTTCAACTATGGAAAACATTGTTTCTAAAGGATAAAGTGACAGCCTCTGCCCTTAATCACCCATGTGCTATACAATTCATGGTAATGAAAACCTCCAACGTGATGGAATAATATAAAAACAAAATAACTGATTGCCTGCCGGTCCCTTATCTTGAAATTTATTTTGTTAATGGCATATAAACAATGTTTTTGGAAAAAAATACTTTCAACCTCTCAATACTTTCAACTACCTGATAACATTAAGTATACTCGTTCCAAAGTAAAGTATGTCTAGACAAATGTCACAACAACGTCCTTTTTTCTTCTTTAACTCCGACACATTCGAAGATTGCGTTCCGACTGTTGTCATGTGTCATATCAACTACTTTGACAACTGGGAATCCTGGTTGCATGATTCTTGGAAGAGGGTTGGTATAGCTTTCCTCTAAATACAGTTTCTTTGACCTTTAATAAAAAAAGTTTTTATTCTTTGCGGTTACGACTAAGCTTGAATAAGGTATAATGGAACCCATCCTTTATTTTTACAGAAATGTTCGTCTTTAAACGTGCATTATAGCTCCTATCGTTACAAATGAAAAATTCTGTGACCCCCCTCCCCGGTCATCCCATAATACTATCGATAGTTTTATGTCCGATACTATCGAAACAATCGATAGCGGAGACTATCGATATTTTTACATCACTAAGGGGGATTAATGTCGAGTGTTATATGTCTCCTGGATCCAGTTTACGAACTGTCTATCTTTGGGTTCTCAATCATACGATGGGGGGGGGGGGGGGCAACGCGTATTTCGTCACCCGGCTGACGTGTATTCAGTAAAACCCACTATTTCATCCCTATAATTCCAGAATGATATGTACTTATATACCTCTTAATGTTTCCAATAGCAAAGTCTATTTGTCCCTTTTTTTTGTCTTCCCCTTCCTCGACGTTTTTGCTATACAGTGGGCGTCGAGTATTATTAAGCGTTCCCTGGCTCCGGGTTTTGAACTGGTCATCTTAGGTTATTCCTATTCTTGTGCAGGTGAATTTATGTACAAGTACAAATGACAATGAACTGTCCACATTGTTCTGGAACATTCCAGACCTGACCATTTATGATTATATATAAGGGGCGAGTGACTGAACGAGTTAGTTTGAGTATAAGTCTTTGTAGCTCAAGTCATATGACTGTGTGTTATAACGTTATCATTTTTGTAACCTGCTCAAGTAATTATGTTTTATAAATTCGTTGTCATTGATAACTATATATTTTTGTTGAATAAATATTTGTTACCCACATAAGGGTTACATTATTATGTGTTGTGGCTGTCATTTTGGAATCATCATATACCAAAGTAATCTTTCCTGTATGTAGGACCTAAAATTAAATTAAGTTTGATTTCTTCTGGTGTGTGTTCTTTGCGTTATTCAAGTCAATGATTGGTGAATTAATGGATCCATTAAATGTTTCTATTGGTTATTCAAATTATTATTATTATTCTGGCACTACGGTCCTGCAAGAACCCGGGCCTCCAACACCACAGCCGACCAATCTCTGCGATCCTGTGCTACTCCTCTCCAGTTTGGTACACCCAGCAGTTTCAGGTCCTCCTCGACATCATCCATGTGATTCGAGGGCGCCCTCTGCTTCGTTTACCGTCCGGTTTCTCATAGAGTATTCTTCTTACTATCCTGTGCTCCAGCATTCTTTCCACATATCCCAGCCTTCTCAGTCTGCCTTTCTTTATTAACGCCACAATGTCCGGTTCTCCATTCTTTCTTTTTCTCCATGTACCATTTTCGGACACTCCGCCCCAGATTCTTCTTAATACTTTTCTTTCCCATGCATTGACCATGATTTCTGATGTTTTTGTCAGGGGCCATGTCTCGCATCCATACAAAACTAGCGGTCTTACTATGGTTTTGAACAGTTGAATTTTTGTTCTTTTATTATTATTAAGGATATTCAAATCCTTTGGATTAATATGGGTTGATTAGAGTTTGAATAAGGGTTGGGTTAGAGTTTGATCCTTGAATTTTTATTCTTTTATTATTATTAAGGTTATTCAAATCCTTTGGATTAATATGTGTTGGTTAGAGTTAGCTGAGTATTCATTGGTCTAAAAGTGCCGATTAAAGAAACGATGTTTTCCCGCCTGATAGGTTTTAAAATAAGTCGAATTAAGGAGGGGGGGGGGGGTCGGAGAGTTGATTCGGCCGGATATCGGTGTATATATAGTTTGTGTCTGGTAGGGATGGGGGGGGGGGGGTGGATGGGCAGGGTTCGTGACGTTTTTAATTGGTCGTCAGGAGTAGGGGGGGGGCTACGTCACGGTATCGTTCGAGGTCAATGTAAAATTAATATAGGTCAGGACATGAGGTGCGGAAGGCGGTATATAGATGGCACTGCCGTTGGGCTGAGGTATTGATCTAGGAGGCGGCGGCAGAGTGCGGCCCGGCCGGGGGTTGCCATGGCGATGACGTCAGCCGCTCAGTCGGGCACTGGACGGCGGTTAGTGCACCTGCAGTGCTTCGCCATCGGCACTCGTCGCTACTCGAAGACGTCTTCAGGTCAGTCGTTCTCGTTCATTTATCGAGTTTAACAAGTGTTTTTTGTTTTTGTTTCTGAACCTGTCATCAAACATTTAGTGTGTCCCTCATTGCTTCGCCCAACTTCCAAATTCTATACTCTACATACATCAACCGTGTCAAACTATTTTCATATCCCTCTTTTTTAAAAACTCATCCTAGCATTCAAATACACCATTCAAACCAACGTTTTAACAATTTAATCCATTCCTTATACTCATTACTTGAAATTTAGTACAAATCCGTATTCTAACCTAACCAATACACACACCTAACCCCCCAACCACATAAAATATCTAAAATACATCTACAAAATACCACTATTTATACTAGTCTACTAGCAGATGAGTTTTCGAAACATTGTTGAGGTTAGATGCAGCCCTACAGCTGAGTTATTGTGCGTTGGGAGGGCTACCTCGTGAGTTTATATTTAGAAACGTAGTACACATCCCCCTCCTACTCCACCAGTTCCAGCCTCCCCGTGCATTACCTGGTATTATTTATTTTTAATCGTATTAATATTGTTAAATCGAGTTATAAATGACCATTCTATGTCTGTATCAATAACAGCTCTGATCCCAACCAGTAAAAACTCGACCACACCTGTATATTCTACTTTTAATATATACACGTGAACTGTAAAAAGTTATTATATTTCAGTCAACGTCCCACTTTTTACAGTTTTATCCCATTCCCAAAAAAACAACTCATATATAGCGTATATAATAAATACTCAACCAATAAATAAATCATTCTTCGATTAAACTTTGAAACCATTTGAGAAAAGTTCGTTTTGCTAAAAAATACATGTAATAATAATAGGATAAAAAGTTAATAAAACAATATTTATTTTTCTATTTCCCTGTAAACAACTATTTACCTTTTATCAATGAAAAATAATACTTTTCTTAATTTAACTGTCTATTCAAAATATTATTTTCCTTCCCTTGATTCTATTTCTTGTATTTTTCAATGATTGTGATCAATTTATTTGAGTAATCTACATTTAAAAACGTTTCCATTGAGAAAAAATGTTTTATTTTTAAAATAAATAAAAGGATAATTTTCTTTACGAAACGTTTTCAAGAAAAAACTTATGGTAATCCTCTTAATAAATGAAGAGAAGACAAATGCATTCTGTAATATCATTTTTCGAATTTTTAGAGGGAAAAGATTTCGTCACGTGACAGTGTTACCTTCATCGAGTTTTTGTTTTTTAAATTAAAGTTAACTAAAAATAATAATAAAAAAAAATAGCCTTTAAATAGATATTTCGTATCATATAAGAAGGAATTTCCAAGCTAGGAATATTTCAGAATCTAAAATAAATTTTCATTTTTGAAAATGATGAGGTACACGCCCGAATGAATCGTTACCTTAACTCATATTTAAGACGCTGTTATAAATCTTATTATTATAGCCGAACTGAATTCGCTGTAACGTAACTTAAAAAATACGTAATTAATTTAAATGTTATAAATTCTGCTAAATTATGGGTTTTAAAAGTTTAATGTTATTATTAAATAAAGTCAGAAACTTAATAAACGAACTGTTTATCAAGTTAAAGGTCTAATACTGGTATTGCCTCGTTCAATTTTTGAACGATGGTTCATTACCAACAGTTGACACTCACGCGATAGCATTCAACTTTTACGGTTTATAAAACCAGCGGCTATTAATAGTCATATCGTTATAACTGCAATATAATAAATATATCTTTTATATAAATATATGAAAATTAATTAGCAGTGATTTTATTTTATCCCTTCTATGGTAGCCTCAAAGAAGTAGAATTTATTAAATTATTTCACCTGCTTCATGCTTATTTTATTGGGCAAATCACATGTATTACATGTTATATTATATATTTAACAATTTTTAAAATTTTATACACTAAAATTTTGTTATATGCAAAAACAAAAACAAAATATAAGAAAAGTCACAAATAACATTAAAGATAAAATAAACAGGTAAACTGAAAGAAATTAAAATAAAAATAAAAAGCGCAACAAGCTATGTACAAAGCTAATGATACAGATAATTTAAACTGCCTTGCTACATTCGTCAGTCAGTAGGTCAAAGTTTATTTTCCTTATAAATTCGAGGAATGTCTTTTGTAACTTGTTTGTCATAAGTCTCTGTTCTGTTTCAGGCCATGCCCCTCGTTTTAAAAGAACCTCCTGTGTACGTTTTGCCCGAATGTTGTTTAGTCAAATATTAAGTGTCGAAAATTGTGTATGAAGGCATGTACAAAACGAAACAAAAATTACATGTACCCGTGATTCGGTGGAATAAAGTGAAAATATTCAAATTATAAAAAATTAATTCTAATGCTAATCAGCTATTTTATATTCGAAATGTATTTTGTATCACTATTACATATTTTACTGTTTTAAATATTGAACAGTCATGTCAGTCACTCTGTAAAACACAACAAAGAAAGCCGAAAGACATTTCTTACAATATATTTAATCAATGGAAAGATTTAGACGGAGTTTTTAATTTTGTTTTAATGGTTTGGAATAAGTATCCAAGTTACCAAATACTTTAATTCATATTTCAATTCTAAAAATACATGTTCTCGGTACATTACAATATTTCAATTTTGATCAACTTCCTGTTCCTAAATATTCTACTATATATATGTCTGTTATAATATATATAAACTGTTATATATTGTATATAAACTGTAGTGTTTGTATATTTCTATCATGCTATTAAAAAAAAAAAATACATGTTTTTCAAGGAGAAATTTGAAGTACTTTATTTAAAGTACTTTATGAAAAATTTTAAAATTGGAGTTTTTATATATATATATATATATATATATATATATGCTTCATTTTTTCAATTATTAAGAATCATTTGTTATTTGCTCTAACGATTTCTTCCTCCAGTAAGTGTGTTCGATAAACAGGAATGGTGTCTGTTTCAATCGTTTTCTTCTTTTCATTCTCTTTTATTTCTTTAATATCAGATTGGGCTTAGTACTTTAAAATAAGTATAGATCTGAATTTTTAATAATAGCTTTGAAGAACTTTTTCATGATTTTACTCCAAAAGGGGTTAAACTATTTAAGTTAAAGAATGATTTCCAGATGTATAACTTTAGTTCTTATTCTTGGTGGTGATATTGTCCAAAAATTATGTGAACAGCTCTACACACGAATTTTGTTTGTGCTAAGTACACACCCAGTCCTTAAAACTGTGCCCTGGATCTTTTAATCTTCTTGGAAAAGAATGGAGTGCACTAAATGCATCAAAAATACCAACGAATCTTATTATTAATCAATAATAATTTTGTAACTTTAGTTAAGCAACAGTAGACCATAAAATAAGTTAGTTAAGTAATAGACCATAAAAAGTCTAGGGGGAAGAGAGTGATAGATAGAGCTATTGGGTTATCTATGTTTGGGCTATCAATGCTATAGCAGGGGCAGCTAAAGGTCTGTATACTGTTCTGATCAGTGGAACCTTTTTTATTAGGAGTGGATGAAATCATAAAGTTTTTTTCAAAATACAGTAATCTTTTTAATAATATCATTCGATACTTGCTATATTTAACTCAAAAATTAATGTTGGGTGTTTTGATGTGATAAAAAGAAAAATATTCCCTTTAAAATTTTGATAAATATAATAATGAGAAATTATTGATATTTAAAGAAAATTTTCTCTTTTTATATTGAAGTGTAAATAAATTTTTTGCTAAAGCTGGTCAAACTTATAAATAATGTTTTCTTGAACAGTTCGTAATATATTCTTGATAAAAAAATACGAATAATTCTACATAAAGTTTTCTACGAAAAAGTTGCAATAAAAGGCATGGTATAATGGCCCATTCACCTCTCTTTTAGATTAATGGCGTTTTATTTTCATGTTTCAATTACTGTCTCTTTTTTTGATCTCTTATAAATTTCAAATAAAAAGAGATGAAACTTTTCTGTTTTTGCTCATTAAACAGAGCACTAGTTCTATTATGACTGGCCAAATTGTTAGTTGTTGAAAGAAATTCAGTCAAATTTTCTTGGTATAACATAACTTCTTAATTCCTTTGATCATCATATCTTTTTATTATTGAAAAAACTTAAAAAAATTGTTGATTTAAATTTTTTCCAAATTCCAACTGACACCGTACATTACCTTGGTCTTACTCTTGACAGAAGGATGACCTGGGCCCGCATGTTAAGATGAAACGAAAAACCCTTAACTAATGACTCACCCTACTTTACTCCCTTTTTTCTAAAACCTCAAAACTAGGAATACAACAAAAATTAAATACATATTTATACTTACTGAAACCAATGTGGACTTACTCTTCACAAATATACGGTACAGCCAAGAAGACCCACTTACAAAGAATTCAGACCTTTCAATCAAAAATATTAAGACTCATAGTTAAAGCACCATGGTACGTGACCAACAATACCCTACAAACTGACTTAAAAATGCAAACAGTAAACCAACATATAAAGACACTTTACAAACGTTTCCTTACACACTTACCCGGTCATTTCAACCAACATATTAGAGGCATGGCAACAGCTGATATGCCTCTGCCTAGGAGATTAAAAAGGCGCTGGATGAGAGATCTCCTTCGTTAACAAACCAGATTAACTGACACAAGCCAGGGAAGAGGTACCGCTGGGTGCCATCCTTCCCCATGCCTAACATGCCCTTATTTAAATTAGCACTGCTCACATTTGCTGCTCGTCGATGTTTATTGACAGGCGCAAATTAGAATTATGAAGCGAAAAAAAAAAAAAAAATTAATATAATTGAAAAAAACGTAAAATATGTTATTACATTGGTACCTTTTATAATTTTTAAGATTATGGGTTTCTTCAGTTTTTCCAGTAATAAAAAATGTATGTTGATCAAACATGTTAACTATGATCAAACATGTTAATTATGATCCCATGGAAATTCGATAAGGCACCATTTATTTAACCCTTTTTTAAAAAAGTAAGTACTTACTATTGGTTCCATCTTAATAAAAATTGAGTGCTTATTTTGAAAGGTAACAACATAAAGTTACATTTTTTTTTATTCTTTAAGAGATTTTTAATAAAAAAAGCGATAATTGGAATATATTTTATTTTTATTGGTTTATAAAAATTGTAAAATCACTAAATATAAATATAAATTGTAAAATCACTAAAACCGCTATTTACCAAAAAGAGTATATACTATGCTGTTATGGGAGCTTTTAGATATGAAATTTGACTTTTAAGTAGAATTGCTGGAATTTTTTTGTCTTTATTTATCCGGAATACTTTGTATATAGCATGAGAACCCATTTTAATAAGCCTGCTAAAAATATTATCTTCTCTAAATAATACATTTCTTAAATAAATATGTTTGTTTGTTTTAAGGTCTCTTTATGCCTCACTTAGGCTAATCAGACGATGCTACAGCGGGAGTCCTAAATTTTGCCTATCCAGATATAATTAGGAGAGTGATCTGTAACGATCAAACAGGCTCGGGACCTCCATTTTACGTCCTATCCGAGGGACAGCATAGACAGACAAGGATTTTTTA